>OZ007502.1:116164895-116322395 GCA_963931805.1 Microdon myrmicae
TCTTCATCACAATTTTGCTGAGGGGTACACGGTACTATCAACCTCTTTTTAATCCCCGTGATCAACCAGATATTTGTATTATTATATTACTACATTCATGTTACTGTCTCGCTGTAAAACCTTTAGTTTCTTGTCGGTTTATTTTTCTACGAGTTTCTGATAGATCTGGAATGCTTCACAGATTCCTCCACATTTCTGTTCTGTCGCCGATAAAAGTAACGAAATACTTTGTTCAAACAGCTGATTCCGTTCGAAAATGACCTATTACGTCGGAATTCACCACTCTCAGTGTCTCATTACGGGGTTTCCCATTCTTTTCAAGAAGTGATGCTGTCATTTATCCTTTTGCATACAGGTCGCATTCCAACAATTCCGCCTAGGTATCTATGACGATCGTTATAGGACCTACACCATCACGCACCCACTTTGTCAAGTCCTTCAAGTTCAGATGGGTCAACCGGCAGTTCAAAAGTCTGGCGAACCTTGGGTGATTGACCACACACTGAATATTCTCGCACGTATCACAGATATTCTATCTACGACTTCCGATACATTTGGGTTATCATCTAAAAATATAAGCATCGTTTTTGAAAAAAAAAAACTTCGTGTCCAACGTTTGTTGGACAAACTCCGATGCAAACAATGTTTCTTTGAACTGGGTCAACCTTCTACTTCTGTCTCAAACTACCGAAATGTGAGCAACACACTTGCCTCTCACTTCAGCACATGATTAATTTACATGGTTTTACCACAATTTCGGACATCACGTTGAGTTGGTCAAAATTATCACATATGTGACCCGTACATCCATGTCCGTGCTCTGTGGGATAAACTTTCACTGTCCACAATATTTATAATGGAAGCAAGTGTGTACGTTGCAGCATAGTATAATAAGGTTGATTGAAATTATTTAGTGGTTGTCTTGAGTTTTTCTCGGATGTCACCGTATAAAGGAATGCACTGTGTCTTGTTGCACCATACTTGAAACACATTCCCTTAAACAAACTTTCCTCTCCCCTTTCTTATTATATCTACGATTTGCAATCGCCATCGCTGTGATCGCATTTCCGGATGTGTGCTTTCGCCCTTCTCTTACTTTCAATATCTTTACTTTGAAAACTTCAGCGGAGCAATTCATCCGTCGGCTCATTCTCACTTCTTTACTTTTCAAAAGATGCTGGCAGGCTATATAAAAGCATTTCCTACTATACTATTTATTGGCCTGTAGGAACCCGGAGATTCATGGTCTCGCCAGCTCGACTACGCGATCGTTCCTTTTCCTGTGTACTCTCCTTCCAGGATTGACCATCCGATCCGATCTCCTCAAGGTCAAACCTTACATTGTCCACCCATCTCTATCGCGGCCGTTTACTTTATTTTTACTTTAAAAACGCATTTATATCTTTGTTTAGATTACATTTTGTATGTAGATGATTAAGTGCTAAATCCTATTTATAAAATTCTATATTTTTAATTAGCTTACTGACTCTTCACGATCACTCTAAGTTACACAATTTTTTTGCCTCAAAGTGTTTGCCTTTCGACTTTTTATTCTGTTTGTTTGTGATTTTGTTTATAATTAACTTAAATTATATAACACATCTTTGTACTTTAAGTATTAAGTATGTCTCTTACGTAAAAGAAAAGGGATTTTTTTTAATATAGGGAAGTTAACATCATCATCATCATCGGCACAACAACCGTGATCCGGTCTTGGCCTTATTTAAGAAATCTCTCCACCGGTCCAGATTTCGAGCCGATGTCATCCAGTTTGGCACTCACAGGCTCTGGGTGTCCTGGTCTATGCCATCCCTCCATCGTAGACAAGGTCTGCCGCGCTGTCTCCTTCCATACATCCTGCCACAAAGGACTTTCCGGGCAGGCTCCTCTTCGCTCATTCAAGCTAGGTGTCCCGCTCACCAGAGTCTGCCGAGCTTGATTTTTCTTACAACATTAGCTTCAAGCTAGATTTCGTACAACTCATGGTTGTAGCGTCTCCGGAATCGTCCTCCCTCACATACGGGGCCAACAATTCTCCTTAAGACCTTTCTCTCGAACGCGGCTAAGAGTTCAGAGTGCCTTTTATTGAGCACCCAAGTCTCGGATCCATACATGAGTACTGGTAAGACCATGGTCTTGTAGAGTAGTAGCTTGGATGTTCTGGATAAATTTCGGGATTTAAGAAGCCATGATAGACCGTACTAGGCTTTGTTGGATTTGATCAGCCGTTCGCGTATTTCTTCTTTCAAATTGTTATCGGCTGATACTACTGACCCAAGGTAATTAAAGGATTGCACTCCTTCAAATTCGTGGTCGACTACCCTGATAGTTTGATCAACGTTAGGTGTTCTCTTCGCAGAACGGCTACCATGTATTTAGTTTTCCCCTTAATAATGTGTAGTCTCATTTTTTTGTACCGGCTAGGCTGCTCGATCTGGATGAAGGACTTTCCAACGTACTGAGTAGTGTGCGTTGTTAAACAATACTGCATACATGTCCATTGCGATTGGAGGAAGATGTTTGAGTACGATATTGAGTACGCCATCGATACCCACTGATGTTTTTGATGCAAAGACCGCATAGATTTCTTCATCCACATCATCATCATCATCGGCACTACAACCGGGATCCGGTCTTGGCCTTATTTAACAAATCTCTCCACCGGTCCCGATTTCGAACCGATGTCTTTCAGTTTGGCACTCATAGGCTCTGGGTGTCCTGGTCTATGCCATCCCTCCATCGTAGACAAGGTCTGCCGCGCTGTCTCCTTCCATACATCCTGCCACAAAGGACTTTCCGGGCAGGCTCCTCTTCGCTCATTCAAGCTAGGTGTCCCGCCCACCGGAGTCTACCGAGCTTGATTTTTCTTACAACATTAGCTTCAAGCTAGATTTCGTACAACTCATGGTTGTAGCGTCTCCGGAATCGTCCTCCCTCACATACGGGGCCAACAATTCTCCTTAAGACCTTTCTCTCGAACGCGGCTAAGAGTTTAGAGTGCCTTTTATTGAGCACCCAAGTCTCGGATCCATACATGAGTACTGGTAAGACCATGGTCTTGTAGAGTAGTAACTTGGATATTCTGGATAAATTTCGGGATTTAAGAAGCCATGATAGACCATACTAGGCTTTGTTGGATTTGATCAGCCGTTCTCGTATTTCTTCTTTCATATTGTTATCGGCTGATACTACTGACCCAAGGTAATTAAAGGATTGCACTACTTCAAATTCGTGGTCGACTACCCTGATAGTTTGATCAACGTTAGGTGTTCTCTTCGCAGAAGTTGCCACCATGTTCTTAGTTTTCCCCTTAATAATGTGTAGTCCCAGTTTTTGTACCGGCTGCTCGATCTGGATGAAGGACTCCTGTACAGCCGAGTCGGTTCTAGCGATGGTGTTGATTTCATCTGCGTAGGCAAGTATCTGGATGGGCTTGGTGACAATAGTCCCTCTTGTTGTGACGCCAGAGGCACGGATTGCTTTCTCCAACGCCAGGTTGAAGAGGAGGCAAGCCAGACTGCCCCCTTGTCGGAGTCCATTTAAGATGTTTATTGGTTTGGACAGCAATCCCGCTATATTTCCTTGACTAGTTACGCTGGTCATGGTCAACCTACAAAGTCGTATCAATTTGTTTGCAAACTGCGCTCTCTCTCATGGCATTATATAGTTCTACCCTGGCTATGCTGCCGTAGGCGGCCTTAAAGTCTATAAATAGATGATATAATGGAATCTGAAATTCCTGACATTTTTCCATCGCCTGCCTAAGGGTGAATATCTGATCAATTGCTGATTTGCCTGGGGTGAAGCCACACTGATATTGACCAATGATGGCTTTAGTGTATAGGGCTATCCGATCTTGTAGGATAGAGGAGAGTATCTTATAGGCGGTACTCAGCAATGTTATACCCCTATAGTTGCTGCACAGTGTGATATCTCCCTTCTTATGTATGGGGTAAATTATACCATGACGCTAATTTTCCGGCATCTCCTCTTGCTCCCATACGTGCACCACCATCTCATGAATTGCGTGATGTAACGCTGCCCCTCCTTGTTTGATCAGCTCAGCTGGTATGCCATCAGCTCCGGGGGCTTTATTTGATTTGAGCTGTCTTGTGGCTTTTAATGTTTCCTCAATGCTTGGTGGCGGCAGCATTTGGTCTTGATCTTGCATTAGTGGGGCGTCTAATTCTTCTGTGAGCTGACCATTTAGCAATTCTCTGAAGTGCACTTGCCCTTGTTTAAAAGACGGTGCCGGTACAAGAGTATAATGGCGAGGAATTAGTCTTGCAGATGTGCAAGTATACATCTCGCCCAGGGTGGACATGGACCAGCGGTTGATTAATAGGATAAACACAGTGATGCTACTGTGTGTTTGTTTGTTTAACAGGCCGGAGCATCGTTAGGCATGATCTGGGGTATGATTGTCTAACGTCATCATATTAGTGCCCAAATCCCATGATCGGTAGATAACCGATAAAGGAAATTGGTCGCAAGTGTTACGAACCTAGGGACTGGGGCAATAAATGGTTATGAACTGTAACAAAACCCATCGGCTACAACTGTGTCAACAATTACGCTGGCCAGCAAGTATTTATCTATTATAATTGCTGACAAGCCGAGCCGATGGAGATATGGTACGGTTCATATAATAATTCAATGTGATGCATGCCTTGATGAGGTTTAACTTTCAGGTGTGATGCTGCAGGGGAGCTTACGCTGCCCCTAATTGCAGGTAAGTACTATGGGTTACGAAGGTGGTTAATTTAAGAGGATGGGCGGTTCTTTGGGAATGTATTAAAGAACCGCCACAAGCCTTATATTCGAACAGGGCATCAGCTAGCTACTGTGAGGCTCAAGCTCTGTATAGTGAGCGGACGTTCCATGAGAAAATTCTTAAATCATTTAGCCATTTTCGTTTCCGTCGCCGTCGTTGTGTATCCGGTCCATATCCGAGGCTTGTTAAGGGAAGTTAGCAAACAAACGAAAAACTAATAAAACAACAAAGGGTGTTAAGGGGGTATTCTGGTGTAGAGGGCCAAATTTGAATGTTTTTTAGTATTGTGTTAAAAAAAAACCAAAAATATGTTTATTATTAGATTTTTGCCCAATATTTATTTATAACATAATAAAGTTAAAAAAAAATTAAAAATGGCTAAGATTTCTAAAATTCCAGGATGTTGAAGTGGGGGGCTGAAACAAAGGCGTGCATCCTCGTTGGCATGGTTTTGACTCTTCTAATTATCTGAAAAAAAAACCAACAAAAATGGATTCTTAATCAGTGAAGGTGTTGTAATCGACCCTACCTCGAAAAAATAAAAAAAAAATTTCGCAAAATGGCATGTGTTTGAAAAAAATTTTGATTTTTCTCATTATTTTTTTGTGGTTATTAATTTTTTAAAAATAGTAAACTTTTTTTTTAAAGCTTGGTAGGGATTTTAGAGCGCTATATCAAGAAGGTGTGTACCGAATTTCAAGTCAATCGGTTGACTAGAAGTTGAGATATGACACGATAGACTTGAAAAAAGTGGCTTCGGGAAAAACGCGTTTAAAAATTTCAGGGTATAATACGTTCAAGTGACATTGTCGGGGGTTTACGTAGTGTATGTCGTCGCTGTCTTGTTTATAAGTCTTCTTAGGGTCTTTCAGTAATGTGCCACGAGGGCACAGGTTCACGAGACTTCCCTACGCGTTATTGAGACGGAACGACAACCCGGATTCACTGCCGTCACGCTCCTAGCTTCAACGCTTCTTTCTTCACAAATACAAACTAAATTCACTCGTGGTACTAGTTTATTCACCTATATTAAAAGGTGTGGATGCCAAATGATACAAACTTATTTGATATTTTCTAGTGCTAATTTTTGTTTATGGTAAAAGGTTACTAACTATATGTACACATTTACTTACATCGATTAAAATGCCAATCACACTGGGTGACGTACAACTGTTTAATTAAATTAAAAGTTCCAATGGAAAACTGTTGAGTTGAATTGGATAATCACTAAGTGGTGCACAATGATTTAATAAAATTAAAAGGTTCCAATGTTAAACTATTTAGTTGAATTGAATAATCGCTGGGTGATGTACAACGATTTAATTAAATTATTTCTTCACCCGACACCGACTATCAAATTTCTATATTTTCTTTCCAAGAGCTCCCAGCCTCGTATTATACTCGCGCACTCGCCAGCAGTTGACTCTCTATTAACTTGTAAGGGCGAAAATTGTATCTCATCCCTCGACCAGCAACCGACAGACTACGATCTTCGACCCTCATCTTAGTGATGATGTGCACGCACACCCTGACGGGGTTACTTTGCACGCTCATGCTGTGTGGCCCTGAGCATGCGAAGTGTGGATGCACAAATTCACTTTTCCTGAGACGGGAGTTACGCTTGCTGCTTGGGAAAGCCGCTAAACCCGAGGGTGTTTACACTATCCTCACCGATGTACAGCGCTCACGCTGATCATGCCCATGAACAGAGCCGACCGAAAGGGTAGAGTCTCCTATGTTTGTTTATTCCATTGCGAAACTTGTTGCCCCCGCAGACAGTCGCGAAGCATGATTTCATTGGGGTCTCATGACCGGCCAACTTGTACGTAGATAGGTACAGATCCAAAACAGAGGATCATGATTAAGAGGGTTGCAGCTGTGCACTTGTTGTGTGGGGGTACGCTGAATGTTTATATGATCGGCTACTGCGTACGTCATTTCCGCCGATCGTACATCCTTCAGCTGGCATTTCGTTGGTGCTGCATTTTTGCTTTTAATTTTGTTTGGCATCCAGTCATGGTTTCTCACGTCGCCTGTCGATCGGTTTAGCGACCGAGAAGTTTGGGACAAAAGCAAAAAAGAAGTATCTCCTGGATGTGTGTGCGGCGGCACTCGGTAAGAGATATGAGCGCCGAATTGATTTTCGCTTGTATCGGTTGGTTGGTGACGCAACCGAATTGCTTTCATAAGAAGATTATGCGCTTCATTAAATCATTTATTTAGACTATATTTATGGCGCCCCGCGGTGGTGCGCGTTATGTCGGCTGCTTATCGGTGCCACCGAATTGCCTTTTTATGAAATTGATTGTTGGGCTATTGCATTGGCGAAACTATAAATTGGTTACTTAAGGCAATTGATAGGGAAACATACCAGAGAATTAGTGATGGCGTTCACCTGGAATCGCCGTAAGATAATGTTCTCTCTAGTTTTTAGATGCTCTGGCTGTTTCACAAGGAGATTTTCCGCTAACCGGAAAAAGGTGAGCGGCGGCGTTGGGTGGAAACCGCCACAACATAATAGTGCATTATACTTACACGTTGTTAGTCGGAAATTCCTGGTCCATACAACGGGCCTTTTTCTTTTTGAAAAAGTAAATTCTCCAAACTTCACTCTGATAGTCGTGTTGTTCTAGCTTCCTTCGAAGCAGCAGATGCTCATACTTAAGAGCGATCAATTCGGGTCGTTTCTTTTAAAAGCAAACGTATGGGCTTCAGAACCAATAGTGACACCCGTAATGTCCATTATTTTCAAAATAGACAAAAAGCCTTCATTAAAAATACACACGGCAATATAATTAGCAATTTCGGTGGTTCGTGTCATTTCATTTTTTTTTTTCATTTTTAAAACATTTTTTATTTTTCTTTTTATATTCTTAATTTCTAAATTAAAGGCTAGACAAAAAATGCTTAAATTCTAGCTTAATTATCTTATATAATAACTTACTGGTCCTTCGCAGACGCTCTAAGCTAAACATTACTTAACATTTGTATAATTTGCCTTTCGGCGACAGAACTTTGTGGCAGTACTGATAATTAGTTGAAATACAAAGAAAAATTTGAAAAACTTTGTCAATTTTTTTGTTTTTTTTTTCTTAAAATTTAACTTACTTAACTTACCTAATATATATATATATATTTTTTTTTTATTTTTATTTTTTTTTTATTGTTTTTTATTTTTTTTATTTTTTTTTTTATTTATTTTTTTTATTTTTATGTAAAAGCACTTAACCTAACTTAACTTAAATCTTATACTACCCTAATTCTAGAAAAGCTAAGTCTATGTAAGCTAGCTGATGATAGTATGATTCTATACTGACTTTGGTATCCAGGTCTTTATATGCCATTCAACCACCAGAACTGTTGACGCTGTCTAATACTATCGTCCCGGTCTCTGTGGGAGATAGCCCTACTGAAGCGCAGGAGCTCTTCTTCGGTGCGCGCTACTTCCCGTTCGTAGCACAATCGCCCGTCTACAGATGATCTACTTACATGATAGATCAGCGGAATTCCGGATCTATCCTGTATAAGCCCTTTCATATCCAAGTCAAGGAACGCCTCTGGTGGAACAAAGCCGTTGCGACGCACGCTCTCATAGTACAAGGTGTTTGGATAATAGGCCCCGAAAATTAGGTCATTGGACGAGCTTATTGCTCTCGCAATATGTCCTCTGATTAATTTAATCATAAAATTATCCACCCTATTTATGTACGCTTCATTATATAAAGTCTCATTTGAGTAATACTTTTTATAGTCCGATTCCGGTGTCCGATATAATCTGAGACAACTTCTGAGACACTTTCTTTCGAACACCCGAATCTTTTCCATCAAATTTGGACCTATGTTGAACCATACTGGGCAACCATATATGAGCATTGGCCTGATTAGCGTCATGTAGCATATGACTTTTACCTTGCTGTCAAGTTGGCTACTGTGAAATAGCCTCCTTGTCATAGCAAAAGTTTTCCTCGCTTTGAGCAAAGCAGCCTCTACATGTCTGTTGAAATACAGATATTGATCTAGCCAGATGCCCAGGTATTTACCTAAACTCTTGGTTTCCAGTTTATCTCCATGCGGTCCCACGATAACTAGCTTTCGCCAGTTTTTCCTTGTGTCGTACGTGGCTTTATATAATGGAGTTCTGAATAGGATGGCTTCACATTTCTGGAAGTTGATCTTAAGTTTCCAGTCATTGCAATAGCGCTGCACTTTGTTGAAGTCTCGCTGTATTAACCTATTTATAATCGCAACTTTCGGAGCTGTTCTGTAAATTATGAGATCGTCTGCGTACGCAATAGCCTGCGGAAGTGCTTCTAATAAGTCGCTAATGTAAATGTTAAAAAGAATCGGAGAGAGTACCGCGCCCTGTTGCAAGCCATTCTTGATATTATACGTTTTATTAGAGGTCGCATTATCACTTTTGACCACGAACCTCCTGTCCTTTAACATATCGTAAAGTACATATAGTAAAGGCTTATGTATGCCATGTCTGACCAGTTTGTAATACAACCCTTCGATCCAGACGGTATCAAAGGCTTTCTCCAAGTCGATCAGACAGGCACCTGTGCATTGGTTCCTACATTTATTCCATTGTATGTCAGAGACCAGTTTAGCTGCGGCATGTGTGGTTTCATGACCCGCCCTAAAGCCAAACTGGTTATTTGGAATAATGCTATTGTCGTCTACCCATTTTAGCAGAGCTTTGTTAATGATTTTTTCAAATACTTTACTGATGCTTGGGAGTAAACTTATCGAACGCATGTTCCTTGGGTTTGTACAGTCTTTGCCCTTTTTTGGGATGGGCTGAATGATAGCCGTTTTCCAACGCGCGGGATAATATGCATTATTCAACGCGTTGTTAAACAGGACCGTGTATATATCTATTGCCATTGGGGGCAGGTTCTTGAGTACGATGTTAGGTACTCCATCTATTCCCACTGACTTTTTGCTTCTTAATGAGTCGAAGATACTCTGGATTCCTTCCCTTGTTATTAGAAGGCTATTAGCCTCACCATTGGCATTAATGTCAATTGACAGATTATCTTCACTGAATTCGGTAAAACCCGGATTCTCCGATTGCCAAAGTGAAATTTCATTCCGGACGTGCAGGTGATTGAGTAGAACTCTGTCCTCCAGGTCGTGATTTCGATGAATGCTTTCATTCACCTTGTACATTTCCTGAAAGACAGCTCCCAAAGCGTTCACCTTTTCCAAAGGATCTTCGATCACGAAGAGCTCACCATTGAGGATAGCGTTCTCTGCATCTATGCCAATGTTGGTTAGCAGCTGCTTGTTTACCTGAGTACGTGGGATTTGGAGACACTGAATCTCGTTTTGATTATTTCTCCTGAATATTTTATTTATTTGTGGGAACATACTCGGGTTATTAGTTTTTATAGCTCGAATTCTGTTGTTCCAATACAAATTTGTTGCTAATCTATAATTAGCTTTAAGTAATTGTTGGAGGTTTTTTAATCGGGATTTCAGTGATATTATCTCCTGGTCTTGTCTGTCTGTAAACTGTCTGTGTAATTGTTTTAATTTCGATAGCAGTCTGCTCTTTTGCCTGTGGAGTGCGTTTATTGTTGCGTTTCTGTACATGTTAGTGTGATCTGTAACTGTTGTTTTGGGAATTGTTTTGTCCATTGTTCGTTTTACGGTTTCGTCCATTTGTTGAATGTATTTGTCGATTTCGACATTAGTCAGGTTTCTGTTTACTGGCAGATTAAAGTCATTCGAACGAAGTTCTCTTGTTAATGATCTGGTGAACCGCGGCCATCGCATTGCCCCGTAGTTATAGGGTTGCGGGATCACGAATTCCTCCAGATCTGCGAGCTCGTTCGGAAGCTCCATTACTGCCGTGAATGCACAGTGGTCACTATCGTATTCAATTGTCCGTAAACAGTTTGTGTTTCGTCTATTGGTGTTAAGTATTCTCAGTCGTGAGTCGATTAGCAAGATATCTAAGAACGATCTACCTCTAGGGAACGATGGATATTCGGTAGCTAGCAGGTCAGTTCTATATTCAATATGAAACTGGTCTAACCAGCCAGCCAACTGATTTCCTCTGGCATTAGATATATAATTTCCCCAATTTCTATGCTTGGCGTTCATATCTCCCCCTAGAATAAAGTAATTTTTGCCCAGGTGCAATTGTAAGCATCGGAAGAGAGTCTCGAGCTCTGCTATAAATAGATTATGTTGGTGCTCCTCAGGTGCGTAGACCGCAATCGCATACAAACCCCTTCCTTGCTGAAGGGGTATGCGTACGATACAGGCTTCCAGCACCCGGAACCTGCGCACTTCTCCACTATATATAACTTTATGAGGGATCCCTTTTCTAATAAAGATTGCGACACCCCCCCCTTGAGAGGAGTTAGGTCGGTCTCTTCGTATAATATCGTAGTTTTTATGCCATATCTTGTGTCTCTGGTTTAACTTTGTTTCCCCCGCCAGAAGTACATCAGGCCGTTCAACTTGCAACAGGTTGAAAAGATTGGCTCTTCTCTCAGTTCTTATTAGTGAATTTACATTCACGACAAGAGCTTTTATTGATGTTGTGGTTAGAGGGTTTATATTGACTTTTTGTTTAGATTGGGCAAGTACGAGTAGATCTCGTTTATTTGGTTTTGCAGCTGTGTCATCTGTCTCTGCAGATTAAGCAGAACCGTGACCACGTCCGCTTGCGATGTTGTTTCAGTCTGTGTGGGAGTATTTGTGGCTACCAATGTTGTAGCCTGGTTTGATGGTCTCCCACCCGACGCAACTTGTGCGTACGACCGCTGCGATGTTACGGGCATTGTTGTAGTACGAGCTGGCTCTGTGGTTTTTTGCCGGATCACACTTCTTGCCATTATTTCTCGGAATTTAGGACATCCTCGATAATTAGCGGGGTGTCCCTCATTCCGGCACACTGCGCACTTTAGAAGGGCTTTGTCTTCTACCCTTTCTTTTCCCAGAGGGCACTCTTCTGCCTTATGGTCTTTTCCGCATTTCACGCAACGGTGCTGCATTTCACAGTTCGCCGCCGCGTGACCAAACCTTTGGCAGCGGACACATTGCAGGATGTCTCTGCCTTTTTTTAACTTGTCCCATGTGACACTTTGATGATCCAAGACTGTAATCTTTCTTAGACCACCAATTCTGCTGCTGGGCGTTAGTTGAACCAAAAAGAAGGGTAGCTTGCGGTTTTCCCTTCTTGCCTTGGTTGTAGTGAACGGTTTTACGGAGATAAACTCGAGATCGTCGTGCCTCAACTTTTGAAGCATCTCGAGCAGAGCCTCCGGTTCCACCTCAGGGTCGACACCCTTTAATAGAACCGTTACCCTCTTTGTTTGCTTCGGCGTGAACGAGTAGAATTCCGCGGTGGCCCTTTTTAAGACCTCTTTAATTTTTTCGTGGTCTGCCACCGCATAGGTTTGAATGGCATGCCTATTACCAGCCAGTGTTTTAACTACAAAATTGTTACCTATCGCTAGCTTACAAAGACTTACCAATTCCTTACACTCAATATCTATAGTGTTGATCGGTGGCATCTTTATTTTTTGGTTCTGATTGTTGCTTTGCCGCTGTTGTGTTGCTTGCTGTGGTAGATTTTGTGTTGATTGTTGCTGTTGATGTTGCTGTTGCTGTTGCTGTTGCTGTTGCTGTTGCTGTTGGCCGACTTTTGGCTTCGGCTTTTGTTGTTGTTCCGTGTCTTTTTCTTTTTCGAGTGCCGCTATTTTTTTCTTTCGGCGTCTCTCTTCTAGACGGGCTCTTGCCATCGCAAGTTTCGCCTCCAATTCAGTTATTTCCTCCTCTTCATCCTCAGACTCTGAGGATGCAAGAGAAGCGAACGAATTGTTTGCCCCATACATATTAAAATTCTAGGGGGAGGGGCGCCCTCTGTCCTCCTCCATTTGCTGGCCTTTTTTCTCCATTGTTAATTTCGCGGTTTTACTTCGCGTCACAATGAAGATTTTCTGTGTACCTTTTCTTTTGTGTGTTGTTGCGTTTTTGTCGTCCTCCGTGTTCATACTGGTTCTTTCCAATTTGTTTTCATTTAAAAAAAACAAAGGCGACCCGCAATACGAAGCACGAACTCGATTTCTTCCGTACGCCGACTCGAACTTGGCTATCGTCGAGTAGGAATCAGTGACTCTGCCCTCGCGCCAAATGCTGCCTTAAAAACCACTTGCTTAATGAGCAATATATTGTCTGTTTCAATTTTCACGCTTGCGAGGTGATATATTTTAATTGATCGTTTCTTTGTCGCACCTCACTGAAAGGATTTTGTTATGCACTTTTTTTTTTTATTCTTTAATTTGTTTGTTTGTTTTTATTTTTGTTTATTTTCGATTATTTTCGATTACTTTTGATTCACTTTTCGTTCTGTTACTTTGTTTTGACTGTTATTATTGCTGTGAAGCAGCGCACTTTATAATGTCACTGAAACCAATTTATCGTTTTTGCTTGATTATGCTTAATCAAGTGAAAGAAAAAAATGGAGATCTCGGAGGTATGCGATATATTATTATTTTTCTCAACGAGACTATTGCATAGCTAATCAAACTGTTAATTAAATTTAAATTTATTGTTTATTGTTTGTCCTTTTGTTTTTTGTGTTATTGATTTGTTTTCACGTAAACTATTAAACATTTTCGTATGAACTTATTAATTCTTTATTTTTATATCTGCGCGGGTCAAACACAAGCGGCACGCACACGATTACTTTCTCGACGGTGGTTCGTGTTCCTGCACCGATATGCTTTGGTGCGAAAGTCCAGACTAATGAGTTAAATAATTCATTATTATTCTGGGTTTCTGAACCCAAACATCGTTCAATAAACTATCTTTTGATAAATCATCGTAAAAGGGCTTTATCACTTCTAAGACCAGATCATTTAGAGGAGGATTTTCGTGTACATCTAATGTACCTTTGCTTTTTGCCATTTGCAGCAGCTTGATGGGGCAGGTGAGCAATACCTGTGTTGAGGATTTTTATCACTTGAGGTTTTATGATGATAAGTTGCCCATATTTCGTTTTTCATTTCTTCTATTGAATGTGGATGCCGTCGAATAGCCCCACCGTAGTATAAAGTTAGTTCATTGATAACTTTATTGGTTAGGGTACCATCACCTCTGTCACCAAGACCTTTATTGTCTTTTTTTGCTTTTTTTTTACACTAACGCGCGCACAAAAGGGGATTTCGAAGTACCCTTAAATGTCAGAACAAAGTGCGAGCGGATGGAGAGGAAGTGGATAAGGAAAGGGGGTGTCGATGTATATTGGTCTTGAATGTCTGGACATCACAATGGCCAGGATACACATGGTCATGACATCCGTGTGGTTCGGCTAAAGAATGACTCTCTATGCTTATTTGTGTGCCTGAAGTCCACTTTCAACGTGAATTGATGCGCATTCACAGATTGACGGGTATCGCGGTAAAATGTCTGAAGGGGCGGAACACATTCAGCAAGTTCAGTTGAGCAACAACCGCGGTAATACGTATAGAAAAGATATAGTAATTACCGGACATTTTTTGATCGCTCCTTACGAGTATCGTTTTCACTTGCATGACAACAACCCGATCCGCAACATAGAAGTCATCTTGATTTCGCATTCAAAAAGAAATACGCATGACCTCACTTTCGAACTGAGTAACAATAATCAATTTTTGAATTTTTATCACGACTGGGTTAAACTCTGTAACCTGTTAAAGGTTACCACTTGGAGAAAAACAATTTAAATATAGCGTTTGACAAGTTTCACTTTTGTAATAAATATAACATAACGGTAAGGTAAGATTATAGCTTCCTCAACAAATGAAGCTCCTATCAAGATATGTCAAAACATGACATATCGTATTCAAGGCATACATAGTCGTACACCGAAAGGAAGTGTGACAATTGTACTTTGCTAAATCTTATCAAAACTTCTGACCATCCATGCGGTATCTCCTTTTTTTGTGCGTGCCTTGTATTAAAAAATGATGATGAGATCAGCCATTTGTGGGTAATCGCCATTAAAAAATTCTCTTGATAGTAGTTTTGTAATATTTATAAGGATAGGTTTCACGAAGATATTAAGTAATAACCCAATGACCAACTTCTTTATATTTAAGCTAAGTAGAGGCTTTTAACATATAATGATAGAATCTCTTTCTTGTATCTGGTGTATTATTTACTGAAGTGAAGGTTGGTTCGAGCAACAAACTCATATTCTCAACCATGGCTTCTAAACCAAACGCTGACTTGGAACTAAATTATTTAATCTCTTAAGAGGACCGCACACATATCCCACTTAGTGGTTTACATCTTACTTAGTCTATTATTCTATAATAACACATTGTTTGAGTTTAAAAACAAGCATAATCGCCGATTTTCCTTAATACACCCCGTGTTAAGACCAACCACCAAATGAATGAACTCTGTTCTTCCTTTCCAATTCGTGCGTATCTCTATCTTGAAAGGGATAATAATAAAACATCTCAAAAGAATCTAAAAAAAAAGAACGAATTACCTAAAAATATTCATGGAATATGAACATTGTACTCTATAGATTGCATTTGCATCCTCAACGGTATCTTTTTACTTAGAAGTATTTCCACTCAAAAAAAGGAAATTCTCCTCCCTAAGTACAATAAGCTTGAAAGGCTATAAATAGCGTATTGCTGATAAAATTTAGCGACAAGTAAAAGACTCTCCAACCACAGCAAAATAACATCTAGTTAGGTTCGGATACTTCTGAGCCTCATGACTTTACAACGCGCCACATAAAATCAGGTTAATGATCATTTTTACGACAAGATTCCCAATCCGAATAAAGACTCCCATTTTATGGCCCCTCAGTAAATTTAAGGCATCAAAAGCCTATGGATGGAATTGAGAAGATGACAGAGGTTCCACTATGGTAAGGATATATATTGTTTCTTTTTTTTTTTTGAATCAACAACGAGTTCCTTAAGTAGACAATAAACCTCGTAGGGACTGCCTTTTTTGAAAAGGGTTGATCTTAAGCTATCTCGCCAATTTCACTTTTTTCCCCACGAAAAGAAAGCGAAACTTCAATTCCCATTCGATACGATGATAATTTACTGAAATACAATTCGCTCTACAACTTCCGCAACTCTTTCCCCATTAAAGTGTAAATTTATTATCTGAATGATTGCCAAAAAAAAAGAAAAGATAATTAAATAAATAAAATAAAAAAAGTAAACGAAACCAACGTTTATGGATCTTACATTACGCGATTCACTTCGTCGTTATGGGGAATTTTGCTTTCACTTGTTTAGTCGAAAGTTTTGAGACGGGCGACGGGTAATTTGTTTATCGAAAATCATTGGTGCTGAATTGAGTTTGTAGTTTTCGAGCAATTGAGCACGAAGAGCCTCAAGTTGCCTTAAATAATCCAGGTGGAACTATAAACTTTGTCTGGAGGCTAACTGGAAATAAAAGTTCGACTGAAACAATCTTGAAAACAGTCGATAGTTGAAATCTGTTGCACCCTTAAGTTTGATTGTTCTGTTTAAGAATTCGAAACGCCAAAAATCTCTTATGATGGGAAACGTTTTGCCAGGAAGTGAATTTCATTTGAATTTGAGTGTTGCTGAATGATTTATACCTATTTCTCAAATGTTAGTTAAAGATTATGGCATTCCTAATTCAGGCGAAAAGAAAAGGGGTGGTTGGTAATCGTCTGAGCATCTACGACAAATGAATTGCGCCTACCACCAACGCCCTGATTTTCCTAATAAAGTCGTAATTTCTAGCAGTTCTTCTTCTCATATTTGCAGTCTTTGTAACCTCATTAATTCAACTTTGAATATAGGTGAATTTTGCTTTCTCTCTTTATAAATATTATGTTTTCTTACTTTCTGTTAAGTTTTCGGCTAACTATCTAGACAAAAAAGGACTTCAACTGTAGTTTATTCCTGTTAAGCACTAACATAATGGTCCCAAAAGGAGACTAACTTACAATAAATATGCCTTGACTAACGTCTTATAGTTTTATGTAAGGGTAGACCCTTACACGTATTAGACAACTAGAATTATTTCTAAACACAAAGAATATTCAAACATTAAAAAAACCCTGGGCGCTTTTTATGCCTTTGAACTTAAGTCTAAATTAAGACAGTTGTGTATCTAAAACAATAAAACGCTCGAATGACTTTTATTATTACTAGATTTTTGATGTAGGAGTGACATACTATTCGCTACGGAAAGTTTGTGACTTACTATAAGTTGCTTTAAAAACTCAATGGGTTCTTTTCTTTCATTCAATAAGAATTTTAACTAACATTTGTTTCTGAAGGGGTATTGATGTTTTGTATTGGACAGTTACATTGACACGAGAGTTTCGCGTCGGCTAGTGCAACATTGGCGGCTTCTCTGTGTCATTTGCCCACATATATAATAACAAACCAAGAATATTTGTACAAACCAATGATGCGATATTTCGAATTGTAATCCGCCCACTTAAAACATGGTGACTCTCTTCTTCGTGCGTCATGGCTCCACTACATATTTACTAGGTGATATGATTTATCAGCTTTATATCACAATATGGTCCATGTTTTTTAACAGGCTTCTGTCCAAACCAGGATAGAAACGTATCCTTTAAATAACGTGGTGCTATCTTCGTCTCTATTGATAGGATCTTGATCTTATACCTGCATATTAAAGTCGTTATTGCTCGAGATTTAAATGTGAATTATTGGGAATATCTGGCTCTTCGTAAATTCAGAAGATTTAAATCAGTTCGTCAAAAATGCGACACGTGATCTACACATAGTCGACCATTTCGCCAACATACTATACCTACCGCTTTCAGGGCTTAGGAGTGGAGCTTACGCGTGTGCAGATCCAACAGTTCAGAGGGAAAGCGGCGAAGTATCAAGAAATATCCAAAATATACAGTTCCAAGTTTGTATAGGAGGATGCGATCCACGGGAGATGTTTTGACCTGTGTAAACGATATCTGGACATCTGCAGTTGAAAAAACATGATGAGTCTGTGGCGTCTCTAACAGATACGCACACAATACACAAGCAAATAATGAAGAACACCGAACGAAAATCGAATAAGAAAATGCATCAGAGCCGTATACCATAGCGATAACATAACAATTCACATCAGTTTAATGTACTTGAGTTTAAAAATCGAATTCTAAGCACGGCCAGTAGCCTAATGTGTTACGCATTGGTCCAATTTGTGGTGATTCTAAGTGTCATAGCGTCAGTTCAAATTACACGTTCTTCACTATCATTCCAAACGCAAAATTTGCTGACTCACTGACGTGATCTGAACACACAGCATACACTTTCCCATAGTAAACAGAACTTCACGACACGATCACGACTTCTGCATAGGGCACCAGGCACACTCGCCTGCTCCGACGTTCTCTCGTTCGCTCCACCGTTCGCACATGAAGCTGATTGTAACAAAGTTACTGAGGGGGGAGTAGGGTGGCGTCTCTAACAGATACACACACAATACACAGGCAAATAGTGAAGAACGCCAAACGAAAATCGAATAAGAAAATGCATCAGAGCCGTATACCATAGCGATAACATAACAATTCACATCAGTAGAATATACTTGAGTTTAAAACTCGTAATCTAAGCACGGCCAGTAGCCACGGCCAATATTTTGTGATTCTAACTGTCATAGCGTCGTTCACACGTTCTTCACTATCAATCCCAAACGCTATAAGTCAAGGCCGGTCGCATTCGATATCTCTTTCACAGCGTCTTTACGACTGGACGAAAAGCTACCTTGAGAATTGAAGATTGTTGTATGCGGTGTGTCGTTGTTGATTTCGGGCTACAGGGTTCTTTTTTTTTTTGGCACAAGGTGTTTCTGCTTCATATTAGTGAATTATTAGAAACAACGGGTAATAAAATATTCAGTTTATTTTTTATTTATTTATTTCTTTTCTCATTGGTCGGTAAATTAATTCAACAACGCCTAAATGTAGCCAGATCGACACTCTGAATCGGGATCTGGATATAGTCCTACAGTGAGGAATGGGCAAGATTTCAATGCAATGAAAACGCAATATACAACTTTCACAAGGAAAAAAATCGGTTCCACAGCTGATAATGAACGGTCAGGCCCCTGAATCTAAGGAAAGCATAAATTTGCTTAGAGTCACGATCTGTGGGAATATTTCTTCTCCTACATAAACCCCAAATTTGATTAACGCTCAAATATTGTTTCCGTTTTTGGAGCTCTAGGTATACCCTCGACCTAGTTGAGAGCATACAGAGATTGCAGACGGTTTCACGCCGAAAGCGCGTCGCAGACCTTAGTTTGACCAACATATTGCAAGACTTGTTTTCACTTTTATCTTCTGGATTTCGAAAGAATGGCTCATTGCGGCCTGTTATCAATGTAACAAAACAGCTTTATCGTGTGTGTATCAATGGATAACAATGATTACCTCTCCGGCCCCTCAATCCCAGTCGTTCTAGATGATCATCGAATTAATGATGATGTTGTGGTGCTGTGTTGGAATATGATCAAGGATCAACGAATACTAAAGATTTATTGTTCAGTGTTCTCTAATTCACTTTAGTTGAGGTTATAGTTTTTGACACGATGGCACGTAGGGCGAATATTGGTTGGGTGATGTCGTCTGGAGGTTGGTAGTAAGTTTCAGTTCGTCCTCATCAAAGTTTCCTAAGCAAAATTTGTCCCACAAGTGTGTTTACTATATTTACGACTTGTTGCTTTATTAATTTGTCACAATTGGTATAATTAGAAGTATTAAGGTTATTGATATATATATATATATATATATATATATATATATATATATATATATATTGATTATTGGTATATCTATATATATATATATATATATATATATATATATATATATATATATATATATCCCAGGAAACGCGAAGCTATAGCGCAGAGTCAGCCGCCTGAGATGTTTTTTTTTCCTTTTTTTTCTTATCAGCGTGGTTCCCAAAGTTGCTCAAGGATTTCTTCCAACCATTTCAGGAAGCCTATATGGTAATGGGGTGGTACTTCACCGAGGGGCTGGGTTTTGGGACACTCCCTGGCACTCAGTGATTGTGCAGAACTGTACAATAGCAAGAGTCGTCAGTTGAACATAGGTTTTCACAATCAATCGCAAGATACAACCTCCTTACCAACTCAGTCATTGAGGCGGCATATATATATATATATATATATATATATATATATATATATATATATATATATATATATATATATATATCATCATCATCATCATCGGCACTACAACCTGGAACCGGTCTTGGCCTTATTTAGCAAGTCCTGAGGCTTGTTAAATTTTCCATAATGATTATATATATATATATATATATATATATATATATGTATATATACATATATGTATATATATACATAGCTGTTCTGAAAAGTTTCCGACCCCAACATCAAGATAGCAGCACTCGTCAATAAAAGTGAGTGTAGTTGTGCATCTTTTGACAATTACTCACCAAAATTTCAGCCATTTGGGACTCGTAGTTTTTATTTGACAGGCGTTCGTGTGAGTCGATGTGAGTGTTTTTGTGAAAATGGACAAAATTGAGTATCGAGCTGTAATGAAAATTTTGTTTTTGAAATGCAGCACGCATACGCAAATCAAAGATGAGTTGGACTCTGGGTATGGGGACTCTGCACCATCATTTACCACAGTGAAATTTTGGGCAGCTGAATTTTAACATGGCCGCGAGAGCTTGGGAGACGATAAAGGTTCGAGATGTCCAAAAACTGCAACATCTGACGACAACGTCGCTAAAGATCACCAAGTGCTAGACGACCGCCGAATTAAAGTGAGAGAGATAGCAGAGGCTACCAAAATGTCCAAAGAGCATGTTTGTCACATATTAAATCAAGGTTTGGGCACAAGAAAGCTGTCCACGCGTTAGGTGCCGCGTTTGATCACATTTGACCAAAAAAGTGTTCGAGTGAACATTTCCAATGCCCCATGTTGGCGCAGTTTAGTCGCAATAAATCCGAGTATTGGCGGCGATTAATTGCTGTCGATGAAACTTGGATACACCATTATATGCCCGAAACAAAAACACAGTCAAAACAATGGACTGCAAAGGCAGAATCAACTCCAAAAAAAAGCAAAAACCATCAACTCACTCAAACGACTGTCAAATAAAAATTACCCGTCCAAAATGGCTGACATTTTTGTAACTTTTTTTTTTTTTTCATTTTTACAACATTTTTTATTTTTCTTTTTATATTCTTAATTTCTAAATTAAAGGCTAGACAAAAAATGCTTAAATTCTAGCTTAATTATCTTATATAATAACTTACTGGTCCTTCGCAGACGCTCTAAGCTAAACATTACTTAACATTTGTATAATTTGCCTTTCGGCGACAGAACTTTGTGGCAGTACTGATATTTAGTTGAAATACAAAGAAAAATTTGAAAAACTTTGTCAATTTTTTGTTTTGTTTTTTTTTTCTTAAAATTTAACTTACTTAACTTACCTACTTTTTTTTTTTTTTTTTTTTTTTTTTTTTTTTTTATGTACAAGCACTTAACCTAACTTAACTTAAATCTTATACTACCCTAATTCTAGAAAAGCTAAGCCTATGTAAGCTAGCTGATGATACTATGATTCTATACCGACTTTGGTACCCAGGTCTTTATATGCCATTCAACCACCAGAACTGTTGACGCTGTCTAATACTATCGTCCCGGTCTCTGTGGGAGATAGCCCTACTGAAGCGCAGGAGCTCTTCTTCGGTGCGCGCTACTCCCCGGTCGTAGCACAATCGCCCGTCTACAGATGATCTACTTACATGATAGATCAGCGGAATGTCGGATCTATCCTGTATAAGCCCTTTCATGTCCAAGTCAAGGAACGCCTCTGGTGGAACAAAGCCGTTGCGACGCACGCTCTCCTAATACAGAGTGTTTGAATAATAAGCCCCAAAAATTAGGTCATTGGACGAGCTTATTGCTCTCGCAATATGTCCTCTGATTAATTTAATCATAAAATTATCCACCCTATTTATGTACGCTTCATTATATATAGTCTCATTTGAATAATACTTTTTATAGTCCGATTCCGGTGTCCGATATAATCTGAGAAAAGTACATATAGTAAAGGCATAATGCCATGTCTGACCAGTTTGTAATATAACCCTTCGATCCAGACGGTATCAAAGGCTTTGTCCAAAACGTTCAGACAGGCACCTGTGCATTGGTTCCTACATTTATTCCATTGTATGTCAGAGACCAGTTTAGCTCCGGTATGTGTGGTTTCATGATCCGCCTTAAAGCCAAACTGGTTATTTGGAATAATGTTGTTGTCGTCTATCCATTTTAGCAGAGCTTTGTTACTAGTCTTTTCAAATGCTTTACTGATGCTTGGGGGTAAACTTATCGAACGCATGTTCAGTGGGTTTGTACAGTCGTTGCCCTTTTTTGGGATGGGCTGAATGATAGCCGTTTTCCAACACGTGGGGTAATATGCATTATTCAACGCGTTGTTAAACAAGACCGTGTATATATCTATTGCGATTGCGGGCAGGTTCTTGAGTACGATGTTAGGTAGTCCATCTATTCCCATCTATACTCCACCCAACAAATCAATCTGTTATGCTAGTTGCAGCCTTAACGACACCGACCGTCGGTACAGTACTACAGAAAAGGAACTGTTGGCCATTATCTACGCCGTCAAACAATTTTTGTACACTGCGCATTTTCCGGAATTGTCTTCAGTTCACATGGCGAATTTTCTTTTATGTCTTTTATCGACGTGTGCCTTGAAGTGGCAATTTGGGTTGTGGAAAGAGAAAAAAGCCGATTGGAACCATATCGGGGGGATAGAGTGTTTGTTCGTGGATATTTGTTGAGTTTTGGCCCAAAAATCCTGTCACAATAAATACCCTTGTGAGATGGTGGGTCGTCGTGGTGCAAAATCAATGGGTTTTCTTTACACAACACTGGCCCTTTTGCTCTCACGCCGCAAAGCACCCAGATAATAGTTTTTGTTTACAGTCTGACGTTCTGCAAGATTTCGGGGTCCAGAACACAGCGATGATCACAGAAAACATTCAACATTACCTGGACTTTTGATCGACTTTGAGGTGGTTTTTCCAATTGCGGTTCAGTTGAATATTGCGCCAGTCCGAAGCTTGATGACTAGTTAGCCTACCAAACTCGTAAACCCATGTCTCCCTACTAGTTATAGCACGTTTATTAAAAATGGGGGCGGAATTGACTCGTTCTAGAATTTCTTTAACGACCTGTACGTGAGTGAGTTTTTGAAGAAAATTCAGGAAACATCATAAAACATTATAAACAAACTGATAGAGAAATCGGACACGAACTTCATGTCAGGCGAGAGGACAGTTATGACAACTTACTACTACTATACTATTACTATTTATTGGCCTCTTGGAACCCAAAAGTTCATGATCCCACTAGCTCGGCCGCGCCATCGTATCCTGTCATATGCATTCTCTTTACACGTTTCGCCTCTGATTCGATGTCCTCAAAGTCACGCCTCACATTGCCCTCCCGTCTCCGTCGCGGTTTTCCCACCTGTCCCTTTCCCTGTTATCAGTTTCTGGTAGTATATATATATATAATCCAAACTGCGGTTATTTTAGTGTTTAATAGTTTTAATAACAAAAGTTAGTATGCCACTATAATTCAATTCAAAGGGAGTTAGTATAACATAGTAATTCAATTTTTGAAGAAAATTAGTAGAATGTAATAATTCAACGTTTGAATGAAATTAGTACAACATATTATAATAATTCAATGTTTAAATGAAATTATTACAAAATAATAATTCAATGTTTAAATGAAACAGAACGGCGCAACAGTGTCCCGAATCTGACAGCTCCGCGGTAGGAGAGACGCCCCTGCACCAACCAGTCACTACTGCGAACAACTTGGCAGAGGCGAGTCTGCAATAACAACCGAAGGGGCTGATACAATCACGACTTTTGAACAACCGGCGTCATCGAGAACTGGCGTTTGATTGACTGGAATTATGTTGCTTCTCTTAAACTTGGGCTTGTGGGATTCTGGCTGCTTGTTTCTTTTTTCTGCACTTGGGGTGGTTGGTGCGGAGTTGCCAGTAGCGTTATCGTAATTTTCCATGTATATATATATATATATATATATATATATATATATATATATATATATATATATATATATATATATATATATATCATCTTCGGCACTACAACCGGGAACCGGTCTTGGCCTTATTCAGCAAGTCCTGGGGCTTTTTTCCATAATGATTTATTTTTTTTCTGGACAAGGTCACTAGTCTTGCGCCAGAGGCTCCCCGACGGGGAATCGAACCCCGGTCTCCCAGGTGACAGGCGGGTATACTAACCACTATACTATCGAGGAGCCATATATATATATTTATATATATATTTATATATATATATATATATATATATATATATATATATATATATATGTACATATATATATATACCAGGTGTATCGGTCAAATGTATCGATAGGGAACGTTTGTTGTGAACGAGCCCATATATTTTTTTTATTAGGTTGGTTGCTATGACATCTGTCAAAAAGATTTAGTATGCATCAAGTCATTGAACAAACGTCTTTTTTTTTAATCCTGTTAAAAATGTCGAATTTTGTACCAGAAAATGATGATTAGCGGAAAGCAGTAATTTTTTGTTTTCATTTGAAGAAAAGTGCTCCAGAGTTGCATCGAATGCTTGTCGAGGCTTATGGTGATCATGCTCTATCGGAAGCAACATGCAAGAGGTGGTTTAAGCGGTTCAGAGATAATGATTTTGATGTGCGAAATGAAGAACGTGGAAGGCCATCAAAAAAGTTTGAAGGCACCGAATTGCAAGCAATATTGGATCAAGGTGACACTTTGAGGCAAAAACAAATGGCACAAATATTAAATGTTGCACAACAAACAATTACTGGCCATTTAAAAGCTATGGGAAAGATCCAAAAGTGTGGAAACTGGGTGCCACATGAGTAGTATGGTTATGTACGTTCTGCCCGTCCAAAATGGCTGACATTTTTATAACTAACTGTCAAAAGATGCACAACAACATTCACCAACCTTTATTGACGAGTGCCGCTATCTTCACATTGAGGTCGGCAACTTTTCAGCCCGCCCTCGTATATAAATATATATATGGTATATATAAATAAATAAATAAATAAATATATATATATGTATATATATATGTATATATATATATATATATATATATATATATATATATATATATATATATATATATATATATATATATATATATATATATATATATATATATATATATATATATATATGGCGCAATGCTAATACGAGTAACCTTGCCCGTAAAAATAAATTATAATGGAAAATTTAACAAGCATCGAGACCTGCTAAATAAGGCTAAAACGGGATCCCGGTTATAGTGCCAAAGATGATGATGATATATATATATATATATATATATATATATAAATCAGTGTTACGACTGTGACCTAGACGTTTTTGTTTAAATTTCATACGATAATTAATGTGATGACTAAAATTTGGTTTAGCAGAGGACGCTACAGAAATTGCTGATTCCGTGAAAGTGAAGTCTTCCCACAGCTTTTATAGTTGTTCGTATTGTTGTATACTCATGCAAACCTGAATTGCTTTCGGGGTGTGGACAACATCGAAAAATGAGCTGGTGTGGTCATGGGTATCAGAATCAGGAGTAAACTTATTTTTGACAGTCGCATTTTTTAGGTTTTGCTGTTGGCCATATTTTATCTAGACCATGTATTAGAGATGTATGCTAGTTGACGTATACTTCCCGAATTTCGTCATAAGGTTATTCAATCTAAATTTATAATGTTCGCCTCGTTTATCCCATGGACGGCACCCTTTTGCCGTGAGGGGTATTTATTTTACAAGATAAAGTAAGCCAATGCGGGAGAATTTATGTTAAATCATTCTTAAGGGTGTATCAAGGGGTAAACGTTTGATGATGCCGATTTCGTATCATCCCCAGGATTGCCGGCATGTGTTTTTCAATATCTCTGCTATTTATGGGCAGGGATTTGATTTTAACCAAACAACGAGCTGTGTTGCTATATATATATCGGATTTTAGGTGCAGGCGCAAGGAAAAAGTCCCATGGTGTCCAGTGGCGGCCTCGTACAGGCCGGTGTATGCCACCTAATAGAGATATTAATATCCTAGGAAAATGTGGTATGAGTAAAACTTACAAAATCATCCAAATCCATGGTGAAAAAAATATAAAACTATTTCTCTCTATCACTCTACATTCACAGTAACTGTGTCTTTCTCCGAAATAGCTACAAACGGAATATTACCAAGTCCTCCACGGTTTACTCTTTTTTGAGAAACTCGGGTTGCTCCGACTGTGGCTTATTCATTGTTGAACCGGTCTTCTCTATGTGATTTATTGATTTTTAATACGTACATACATACATTTAATACGTGTGCGGAGCCAACACTGGCAACGGTGCAGCCAAGCGTTATTGGAAATCCAATTTTACCATATTTCTTTTCAGTATTTTGACGATTGAGATAGTAGCTATCCGCCAAATAAGTGCAATGGATAATTTATGACATTAATCATAAAGTTACTGGTGAAATGGAGCCAAAACCCGATGACGACATTCAGAAATCTACTTCTTCTGTCATATACAAAGAAATAAAAAAAGAGATCATTCAATTTTGAACAGAAATCTACTCTTTAACAATCCTCCATTTTAGGTTTCAATAAGTGAACCGAACTTCAAAAACATCTTCACCTACACCGAAGGGATTTCTTTGTTCGGGCGACTAAAGTCCAACAACTAAAGTGTCACACGTATTAAGAAAATTCAATTACACTCCACGTTCCTCAACTGTGAATCCCATCTTCAATTAGTACCACTGAAAACTTCGCCAACACAAAGTTGTGTTTTGAGCTTCGCTGTTCTTTCACCTCTCCGCACTTGGACAGAATTTTTTTCTGAATTAATTTTAATTAAATTAGCATCAGAATTAGTCGCGAATGGGTGAAGCCTATTCACTATTCTATTCGGACACAACTTTGGTATCTGGGAGGATTTGAATTCTATCTGTTAAGGAAAGGATAACTCTGTCACCGCGGCATGGAGACTTTTGAATATTGCAAGGATTCAATTTTCAAATTTATTTTAGCGAATTTGAGGAGAGTAGTTTTGCTGAATAGAGAATAAGTTGTGGACTACAGCGAATGCTGTGTGTGTTGCTGAACTATGGTTTCTGGATGTCTGTGGTTGTAGGTTGAAAGAAAGGATCAGAATAACATTTCAATTTCCGCGATTTCAGGTACAGCTGTGAGAAGACGCAAGTTTTGAAACGTATAAATAGTTTGCTAGAACAAAGAAGCTGTAGTTCTAATATGAGCGTTCTAGGAGTTTTCATTCGACTAGTTGAAGTTGGATTATAGTAGGAATAAATAATGAGAGAAGTAACTTAATGTGGATAGACATGATGACAGACTTTTTTTACCTCTAATTTTTAATCGTTTATTGAATTTGTTGTAATAACATAATATATAACTTTTTAGTAAATCCAATATGAGAAGAGAATAATTAACACTTGTTTAACCTTCATTCAGGGAGTAGTGTAACCATTCGAAAATATTTGTAAAGCTGCAGAGGTGTGCTGCTTGACTGTGATCTGCAACTTTATTACTCAAAGAATCTCTTTTACAAGTTAAGCGAATTTCTACCTATTAACTACAAGTCCTTTCTGATATAAGAATCATACATTAGATGTCATCTCAATTTTTTTTGTCTTACTCGATGGTATATCACTTGTAAAATATGCTCTCAAAGCCACAGGTATGAATTTGTATTTTAGCGGGTCTAAATGAGCTCGAAAATTACGCATGACCGAGTGCACTGTATAGTAAATTCCGAGACAAAGTCGCCTCGAAACGGGGTAAAAATGCGACTGTGGCGGTTCTTGCGAACGGCACTACTTACCTGCTCATCTACCACCAGGTAACCATTTCTACGCGCGTCCTATTCAATAAAAAGCACGCACTTACCTGCTTTGGGCAAACCATAATCACAGAAAAACCTGTAGAGCATAATGTCTGCTGATAAGAAAAATATATCAGCAACAACAGACATTCCCTACAAGGCCATAGTCGTGCGAAACGCACCACGTTCAACAAAGGTAAATCCGGTTGCACATGCAGTAATCAACACTGCCCAATAGGTATCAAAGAAATGCCTCCTAATGTGTTTACCACATACTTTAGGAGATATTTCTTCCTTCTGGCGGACGTCTATACCTACATCGAGCGACCACCCGTCCGACAAGCGAATTGTTGGCACCAGCCATATGCCCTTGAAAACACGGATCGATACAACATCGCGTGTTCGATATGATTCCCTTACATAATCCATGCGCATAAGATAAAAGCATTTTCGCACACATGCGCATGGCGATTTATACAATGGGACGCCGGCAAAGCGCGCCCAAGCAGTTTGAAGCCCACACAATGATGTCGAGGGAACATATCCATTTATGGAAGACGAAAGTACACGATCAGCTAGAAGCCTTACGCACACGTTGATCGTGCAAATACTTCAACCCTTTTCGTAGCAGAGATACTCGCACCTGCTGCGAACTTTAAAGCGGACCTATGCTATGCCTGCATACTTGCGAATACACACGATGAACAGCAAAAGCAATCATCGTGTGTGTATTTCAACCCTTTTGTGTTGAACAAAACGCAAAAGGGATATCTTACCATATGTGGTCATCGAGGCAATAAATGAATATTTTGTAATTCTGTTGCTTCGATGGCGATCTTTAATCGCGTCTTTGATTCCGTGAGGGCAGGTTGTGCCCTCATGTTAAATTACACATCTCTCGTGGGGCGTCCCAAGAGATTCGAATCTTAGAAACAGAGTTGCAAGGGACCAGTCATATAGTCAAAGTGGAAGGCTCATTGAGAGTTAAAATTTAAAATTCTCCCTTACGTTAATCGGTGACGAAAGTGCGGAAGTGCGAACATTTCATTCTTTATTGAAAACTACAGTGTAACCTCAAGTGAAGTGCGAAGATTTCATTCTGTATATAAACTGTAATTCGAAGCTTTTTATTATTGAAAGCTATACTGTAACCTCAAGGAAGTGCGATCATTTCATTCTGTATGTAAATTGTAATTCGAAACTTTTTATTATGGAAAATTACATTGTAACCTCAAGTGAAGTGCGAACATTTTATTCTATATATAAATAGTATTTCGAACCTTTTAGTTATTACAAATTACATTGTAACCTCAAGGAAGTGCGATCATTTCATTCTGTATATAAATTGTAATTCGAAACTTTTCATTATGGAAAATTAGACAGTAACCTCAAGTGAAGTGCGAACATTTTATTCTATGTATAAATAGTATTTCGAACCTTTTAGTTATTACAAATTACATTGTAACCCCAAGTGAAGTGCGATCATTTCATTCTGTATATAAACCGTAATTCGAAACTTTTAGTTATTAAAATAAATCATACCACCATCGAGCCTTTCATTTGCGTAAAAAGGAACTGTGACACTATGACGTGACGTAGGATAGATGGGGTTGGCGTCGCGTTACAACGAGGCGCCGAGAAGTTTAGTGAACCTGTGCCCGTGTGGCATATTACTAAAAGACATAAATAAGACCCGTACAATTTTACCCCATACGACCAATGTACTTTACGAATTGAAAGAATAGACCTGGGCACACAAATCCATCAGAGTTTGTCCATTTAGAATATCTAGCAGTTATACCGTAATGTTCGCTATCGTACTCGACTATCCAAAGACAGTTTCAGTTGCTTCGGTCGTCTCTTTAATAGACATCTAAGGTCCAAAAAAGAGTACCCTATTGTGTAAAAAGGTGTCACGCTGGTCGATTCGTCAACTGATTCGACATATCTTCGTTGCTCAGGATACGACTTACATTCGAGATTCCATTTTAGGGGTCTGCGTGTTCACGCGGTGCGATCTGGCTTGCCAGAGGATGGAGTCTTTGGAACCCAATAACATGGGCAACGTGTGGTTGAGGGTCGTACAGGGGAGTACTGTTAAATTTCTTTGTTGTCTTTATCGCTCCCCGAATAACGATCGACCGGCGACATTTTTCGAACGTATTTCACGTACCGTCGACTGGATACAGATCAACCACCGGCTTCTGAAATTGTCGTCTTTGGCGATTTTAATGTACACAATTCCGGCTGGTTGGTCCATTCTAACAAAACCGATGAGGCTGGGTTGCTGAGATGTTCGCTCTTAGCCGCAATTTGACTTAAATCGTGGAAAAACCTACGCGAGTGCCTGATGCTCAAGGTGATTATGCGAAGACCCTAGATCTGTTTTTGACACCCGAGCCGAGCATTTATACTGTGGACGTTGCTGTGCCACTCAGAAAATCAGATCACTGGTTGGTATCGGTCACGCAACCACTTGAATTTCAAGCGAATAACCGACCTAAGCACCTTCGTCCTGTATGGAGGTTTGATCCTGTTAACTGGGACAATTTGTGAAATTTCTTCGCATCCTTTCCGTGGTCGGAGGCGTGCTTTGGAGAGTCCGATGTTAACGCATGTGCGGAGTCGGTCACAGAGATTATTCTTCTCGGGATGGAGATCTACATTCCACATTCCATCAAAGAAATTCATCTGATAAGCCTTGGTTTGTAAAAAAAAAGCGACCAGATTACAGGGGCACAATGTTGAGCTTTTAAACAATGGCGCTCAAATCCCGCCGAGGTGAACAGAACGAATTTTGTTAGAACCAGAAACGCGTGCGACCAGGCGATTCATACCACGAAGAAGGCCTCACACGACAGAGTGTCTAATAAACTCCTTGAGTGCCCCACTGGTTCACGTCCCTCATGGTCAATGGCAAGGCCTGTCAGCAGTAACCTCGCTTCCTCCTTTTTTCCTCCGTTGGTGATGGGCAGCGGGACGTTATTCCGAAATTCAAAGGATAAAGGTAATGTGTTCGCGAATTTATTTTCCGCGAATTCAAACCTCGATGCCGGTCTTTTGGAACCAGCTGTGATCGCGCCAGTACGGTGTTCGATGCGTGGTATGAGGTTTCACCCGCGTACTATTTAAGGCATTCTACGTGAACTGGACTGTGAGACGGCAACCGACCTGTACGGAATACCAGCAATAGTCTTTAAGAACTTTACTCCAGAACTGTCGTCGGTTCTTGGCAGACCCTCTTGCTTATCTAATGAACGATCGATCTTTCACGCCTGCTGGAAAGGCGCTCGAGTTCAGCCTATCCCATAGAGGGGGAAAAAATTTCCCCACAAAATTACCGTCTGATAGCATTACTATCTATTTTATCTAATGTAATGGAAAAAGTCACCAATGCTGAGTTAATTAAGTATTTGGAGTGCAACGCACTTCTGATAGATCGTCAATACGGATTCCGTGGCAGGCGTTCCACGGGAAACCTTTCGACCATGTAACCGGACATATGCGATTGAGCGGCATGGTGAGTCAAGGGCGGTTGCATTGGATATCTCCAAGGCTTTTGACCGCGTCTGGCACGGGGCATTGCTGAGCAAACTTAGTTCATATGGATTTTTCCAGCAGACTTGCGGCTAGACTAAGAGCTTCCTCAAAAATCGATCGATTCTGGTTGTTGTGGACGGCGAGTGTTCGGATATGTATCCTATTAATTCCGGGGTGCCTCGAGGTTCAATTTTGGCTCCAACCTCGTTTTTGCTTCATATAAATGATTTATTTTGGGTCGATGCATAACAGCGGTTTCAGTTTTGCGGGTGATAGTACGCTTGCTTCCTCTTCTTCGAGTGATCGGCCGATTAGCCCATGAACGTCGCACCAGCTGAGATGTAGCTACATCGACTCTCTTAATCGGGATCTGGATAAAGTCATGCAGTGGGGAAAGGCCAACTTCAATGCAACGAAGACCCAATATATAGCATTCACAAAGAAAAGTGGATCATCGGTTTCACAGCTACCAATGCGACTACCAATGCGACCAGATGTTTACAATAAGGCAACTGCGGGAAAAGAAGTGGGAATACGGAGAGACGGTTCACCAACTGTTCGTGGAGTTCAAAAAAGCATACGACTCAGACGCAAGGCAAAGACTCTACCATATTGTGGTTGCGCTGGGGATCCCGAAAAAATATGCCGCCCTCATTCAAATCTGCATGAACGAAAACAAAGGGCGAGTTAGAATAGAAAACCACCTCTCAGAACCATTTGAAATCCGAGACGGACTAAAACAAGGGGATGGCCTCTTACCATGCCTTTTTAACCTTGTCCTCGAGTATGTTATCAGAAAGGTAAAAGACGACAACACGGCCGGATCATCCCTGAACGGGGTCACACAAGTGCTCGCGTATGCGGATGACATCGCCGTTCTGGGCGAAAATCTCGAAACTATAAGCAAAAATTGTGAAATCATCATGCAAGCAGCAGAAAAGGTGGGCCTAGAAATAAACGAAGACAAAACGAAATACATGATTACGACGAGAGCAGCTGGACCTCAGAGAACACATATAAACGTGAGGGGCAAGATATTTGAAAATGTCAAAGAATTTAAATATCTGGGAACGATACTAACGACCAGAAACGAAACGTCAAAGAAAATTAACAAAAGGTTACATTCCGGCAACGCTAGTTGGCATGCAGCCAGTAAACTATTAAAATCCAAACTGCTATCACGTCATATAAAGCTCCGTGTCTATAGAACCATAATCATGCCGATTGCTCTATACGGATGCGAAACATGGGCTCTCACAAAGCGGGAAGAGAACAAATTCCGCGTATTCGAGAATAACGTTTTAAGGGGTATATTTGGCGGTAAATATGACGAGGAGTCAGGACAACGGAGGAAACTCCACAACCACGAATTGAAAGAGGTATACCGCAAACCTACAATAGTGAGAGTGATCAAGTCGCGCAGATTAAGATGGGTCGGACACGTAGCGCGAATGGGCGATGATAGGACCGTGCATAGAAGTCTTGACGGTAAACTAACGGGGAAGAGACCGACAGGGCGGCTGCGATGGAGATGGGAGGACAATGTTAGATTGAACCTCGAGGAGATCGGATCGGATGATAGAACTTGGAAGGAGAGCGCACAGGACAGGGAACAATGGCGGAGCCGAGTCGGTGAGGTCATGAACTTCCGGGTTCCTACAGGCCAGTAAATAATAATAAAATAATATTATATTATATTATATATATATATATATATATATATATATATATATATATATATATATATATATATATATATATATATATATATATATATATATAAACTTCTCTCAGGAGGGGCGGAGTTGTAATGCCGACACGGCGTCCCAAGATGACAGTTGCAGTTCTTCTTGAACAGTTGCAGGTTGTAACGCTCCGGAAACACTCGCGCGAAGAGGGAATTTCACAGCTTACTCGCTCTGTAACCAAACAGGTTCTGATATAGAGATCTTCGCGCCTCCAGGAAATGCACCGCAAAGAGGTGCGATCCATCGGTTAATCTTGTGGAGCGCATATAAATCTAATCGCGCGGAACATCGGCCCGAATCCCCGCAGAACAGTACCCGTGTACGCGGGAATAAAATATTTCTTGGCGGTAGAAAGATACCTCAGTTTTCCAGAGGTGAACCTGTGGGGGTACGAGATCAAGACGCCAGCATGGGCGAGAGTTCTACCTCGTCCCCACCAATCACTAAAGGTTTTCCCGAATACGAAAGGACTGTGTTCGCCGCAAAACGATCGCCATAGCAGTGAAGAAAACATCAAACACCGGAGAAAGGAAACAAACTAGAACACGGTTTTTTATTGTTAATTGTTGTTTATTGGTGGTGGTTTAACGTTTACTTATTGTTCTATTTTTACGTAAAAATATTAAGTTAACTTTAGTCTGGTTTGATTATTGTTCTATTCTATTGTTACTTAACGCTCGACACAAAAAAATTCACTTATTACATTAAACGCGCAGACGGCCCGCACGACTTAAACACGGTTTTTGGTGTTGACACACCGTACCGGCGCCGTTACGGTGGATTACAGTCTTGCTGTTGAATTACGACTCGACGATATCTTGCTCGTTCAGAGCTCACTCGCTCATCGTGATCATGGTGGTATGTCTGCCTAGAACAAAGAAAGATATAAAGTGCATTCCTAGGATACGATTTCGGTAAAGCAAATAAAACCGAAATCGTCGGATGCCAATGGAATCTTTGTTGGAACATGTGCGGCTAAACAAAAAGACGACGATCCTATGTGAAAATGTGCTAATTGGTTGGGAGACGAAACAAATCCCTTGCTTGCATTTGTATATGCTGGGTCATTCGTTTTATGGCGACGCACAAAATTGAAGATTGTTTGTCTATTGATGGTGAATCGCCGGTCGGCTTGCTGCAGCTGTAAAAACAAGCCGCCCGACGTTGCATTTCAATAGATAACAATGGGTGCCGAAAGTTCTGTAGTTATGGTGCATATGCACATTAAGGAAATATTTTTAGGAATTTCAGATAATGCTTGAAAGCATTACATGTCCTTGGAAAAGTAAATGCAAATGCATTGGCGGGAAACAATGGGAGTAATGGAATTCCTAAAAAGGTCATGGAGAATTCTTACAGAAAATTGTATACGAAGGGGTGCATGAAGGTAAGTTTTCTTAACAGGGAATTTAAGATCATGGGTGAATGCGATTGCATTGGCGAAATTATATGGGAAGATGGGTGTTATGGGGGTTTTTAAGGAAAGCGTACCGTGGGGTTTGGCGGAACCACCATAGTCTTGGCGATGTTCGACACGTGTTTATGCCATGACACAATCCCACAGACCGGGACGTCGATCAGTTTCATGCTTGGCCCAGAGTCTATGCCCTGGCCCTTCATCGTCATCTGTGGAACCGATGATCCACTATTCTTTGTGAAAGTTGTGTACTGTGTTTTCGTTGCATTGAAATTGACGATATTGGCTTTTCCCCACTGCAGGATTTTGGCCAGACGCCGATTCAGAGAGTCGATCTAGCTACATCTCAGCTGATGCAACATTGATGTACTAATCGGTCGATAACTCGCAAAAGAGGAAACAAGGGTACTAACATCCACAAAACGGAGCACTCAGTTATCTGTTGCCTCTAAAAAATAATGTATGTACAGCAAAAATAAGGTTGAAGCAAAATAGAACCTTGGGACACCCCAGAATTAATACGATATAGATAAGAAGACTCGCCGTCTACAACAACCCGGAGTGATCGATTTTCGAGGAAGCTCTTCGTCCAGTCTCAAAGCTGCTGGGAAAGTCTTTAATTACATTTCCAGATACTAGCGCGTTAGGTCGGTTTATTATTTTTTTTATTAAAAATACACCGGTGGTGTGCCCAGATATAGCAACTACATTACTTTGCGCTTAATGGTTTTTTAATACTGTTCATATTGGCAACATTTCCGTGAAGGAAAACTCTGTCGGCACACCCCTATAAAATCTGTTTACGTTTAATTTCTTCTCTTGGGATTTTTGCAAATTCTCAGCATCTGGCGATCTTACCTTGTTTGCCTACTTTAATAATTTCGGTATTACAACCAAGTGTTACGAGATGTGTCGGGCAAGCATACGATGCATATGGGAAATCTGGCGCACGTGTCAAGAGTTAGCCGTGCGAAAATGGGTTACATAGAAATATGAGGCTTTTTTTTTGAAAAATGGTCTGTTAATTCTTTGAGCTTGTTGGAGGCTCATCGAGATCTCACAGAGTTCCGAATTTAGTGTTTGGCCGTGTATGACTAGCTCCTAGTCCACTTTCTAGTGCCTCAAATGCTTAACAAAACTTTACTGGCCGTTAGTTCAGGTTTGGTCCCAGTTTGAGCTGCTCTACTGCCCCTCAACTACCATTGTTTTACAGTAATATTGCCGTATATGTCCGTTTTCTTATCCACAGCCACCGTTCGTTTAAGAAATGGATCGAGTTCGTTTTATTTTGCGATTAGGTTTCACAGACGAGAATTTGATCCATCTGTTTTTTTTTACTGTAAATTCACGTGGAATGCAAAAATCAAACATCTTTTTGAAACAAACTTTATGTAAGTGGTTTAAAATTGATTTGTGAAGGATCTTTAATTCCAGGAGCGTGCTACGATCGTTAATGTCTTATTTCGGTCATTTCTATGATATTATGGACACTTTCGACGATGCCCCTCATTGTGCGAGGCACGCCTTAAATTATGCATAATTGGTTGTGACCGTATTTGGACCATGAATCCCGGTTACAATTTCGACCGCCTGGGTTGCATTGCCGTATTTATCAACTAGAAATGGAAATTATAGTGAATTTGGTTAATTTCCATATTTTGCACCATACAACTGAACTCTGAATCAAAAAGGGTGAAGGAATTTTCTTACTACGGAATGGCTACAAGTCTAAATTAGTTTTATCAACACTTTTTGAGATATATCACTATCACTACAACATCTAACAAAAAATTATGAACCTCTTTTTCCCCAAAGTAATATGTTGACATGATATATACTGTCTGGTGTACACCTTAAGCTCCAAAGGAGAAAATACCTATGAAAAAATGCGTATTTCATCAAACCGTTTTATATGCTCATCACTTAGTTTCCAATGTGGGTATAAAGTTTCTACCTCGTTCAGATGTAATAGGGTTTTACAGTGGGTATTATAACCTTCTTGTCAACATTTGAAAGGATTTCGCGATACAATGGCACGCCTTTTTTGGAGAATACGAGTAGTTACTGGTGGTTGATGAAATTTAAAATCGCGGTGCTACCAGTCCAGATAATAAAGTCGTATGCGAGTTTTCATATATAACACGGTATTCCCTCTGTTCGATTGGTAGATGATGATCCTGCACCTATTACACAAGGTAGAAAGATAACTTCTAATGCGTGAATTACATGTAACCTAAAAACGCAGTATAAGTCCTTCAGGTTCCGAATTGCTGCAACAATACTGAATTATTTCATTCTCTCAAAGACCACGTTCACAAATCCCTAAGTCCTTGTTGTTATTTCACATCGCCAGCAAGTAACAAGTGGAACACCTACAGCTCACGGCACACACTACAATCATCGTAAGCCATAATGCAGTTTAATTGAAAAACAATTAATTGTAGCCACTAGTTGCATCGTTCCTCTAAATGTCATCTGCAGCACATACCCACCTTTGAAACTTGTTCCGGCGGTAACGTTCAAAGTCACTGCTCTCCTGGCATTTGGCTAACAACCCAACTTGTGCTTTACATTCACATCTCTACCTAAAGGTGGGACACTGCACTGAAGTTGTGTCTTATTGCAAATTTTCATTTGATTGTAAAAGTTTGACTGAACTTTGTTTATATAAACACTCGGATTACCGTATAAAAGACAGAGTGCGCTATTCGTGTTTATGGAAGAAGTTTTTGAGATACTCTCGTCCTTCGAGTACTGACACCTCGGCATGTTCTCTGACAGCCATTTGTGATAGTGGAAGTCTCTGAAGTCATATGAGGACGTGGAGTCTCTGTAACGAACTCGAAGTTCCTGAACGAGAAGATAGCGAAGGCGTTAAATTGCGATTGGGTATTCAAACAGGTGGTTTATAATAAAGTTGCCATGGAAGGTGTTGTTGGTATACGGGTTTCTATGGTATTAATCTTGGCGTTGTCAAGGTTACGTGTATCCAATTCTCTCATCTCGTTTTAAATACGTCGACTGTATTGTGTATGGTAACACCTTAAGGGGAAGTGTTAATCGCTATTCAAAATTGGTTTTATGTGCCGCGACATTTGAAATTTTAGTTATACTTTTAATGGGTGCGAATAACTGGAAAATAGTATCCATATAGGGGGTGTTTACTTTAATATAGACAAGAGGAAAACTTTGCCATTGGAGCACTTATATGACCGTCATTAAAAACGTATTCGTGTTATTCTCTATATTGGTGGCACATTATATCTATGATACACTTTAATTGCTGGAAAGTTTCGGACATGGATATGGCTGCTGCACGTCGGCCGGCAAATAAAAAATTTAATTATTTAAAATCGTTGTAACATGTAGTTGGTTAACTTCAGACTGTTGGTGTTATTACGTTTTATGGACGAAACGGCCACTTCTAAATACTTAACCATTAGGGTCACCCTCCACAATAATGGGATTCACTTAACGTGAAATTTCCTGTAATGAATAATATATGTTTGATCGGCAGCCTAAATTATTTATAGATACTTATAGAAATGCATTAACAGGCAATGAAATCATAGTGTTTGCAGATGCAGAGGTGATGAGACGGCGTGCACAGAGGATGTGGTGACGGATATAGGTAGTGACGTTCACGTGAACCATCGGCCTCCAGAGAGGTTAAGCAGTGGATGTGCAAGCAGTAGCCTCCACGATCGTCACGGCGTTCAGCGAGGTTGAGCAGCGGATGTGCAAGCAGTAGCATCCACGATCGTAACGGCGTCCAGCGAGGTTGAGCAGCGGATGTGCAAGAAGTAGCATGCACGATCGTAACGGTCGCCAGCGAGATTGAGGAGCGGACGTGGAAACAGTAGCGCCCATGATCGTAAAAACATCCAGAGATGGTTTAAAAAGGCAGTTGAGTAGGATGTAGAAAAGGACGGATGTAAACGGCAGCAACGGATGATAGGTCACGTCCAGAGCGATTTCCAAACCACAGGACCCATTGATGTTGCAGGGAAAAGAGTAGACCAGTCCGTAGAGGTTGCAAAAAGGCAGTTAAGAGCAGACTTTAAATTTGATGTTTTTGTGGCGTCCCTTTTCTGTCACCGACAGGTTGTCAGTTGGCAGGTGATAGTTTATGAATTCCTAGATTTCTCCAGTACAATTATTTGCGCCTCCGCAACACATAGAGATACCCCCATTTGGAAAAAAAAAAAACTCGATGGTGGCACGATAAATAAATACCCCTCTGGGACAAATAGTGCTACCCGTAAATAATGGAAAATAAGTCAGGTTTTTCAAATTTTTAAATGTGGTAAGGGTAGAACCCGAATATATTTAGCTTAATATAAGCTATAATTAAACTTAACAACTAACCTAAAACGAAGGTACGATAAAACTTATAAACTCTCGTGACAATATTAAGCTGTATTAAGGGAGAGAAAGAGAGAGAGAGAGAGAGAGAAAATAAAAATAAAAAATTAAAGAGAAAACTTAAATATAACTACGTGGACAAAAGGGGTGTTAAAGGATCATTTTGCGTGAGTGTTGTGTATATGGGCGTGTGTATATGAATATTTGTGTGCGTGCATGTGAGTTGGAGACGGAGTTTGAATCTGGTCAGGTTAAAGTAAAAGAGATGTAACAATTGTCATTCCAAACATTCGCGAGATGCTTTCATTAGAGCCACAAGAGGTGTGATGGGCCCCCTCCAGAATGGGTTTATTCCCCCAGAAGCGTTCCCTTTCTTGGATCAAAAAGGCCTTATCCAAGACGTGCATGGAGTCCCGATTATTTACCACGCTCTCCGTGGTGCCAGGGACAAACGAATTCTCCATGATAGTATATATATATCTCCAATGCCCCATAACCGCATGCGTTTTAGGACGGCGATCAGTGAAAAAGATAAATCAGCCAAAGATCGAACATCTCCCAAATGGTGGTGGCTTCGCAACGAGGAAAGGACTTCACTTCCTCAGATATACTATGCCTCTCAAGAGCCCCCCCCCCCCCCCCCCCCGGCCACTTTCCCCATTACTTTCTATTTTATTTTTTATTTCTTATTTTATTTTTGATTCATTTCGTTTTGAAGTTTTTGTTTGTTATAAAAAAAAAAAAAAAATTGTAATAATAATGTATCATATAGATGTAAACGAGGAGTCCCTCTAATATATGACCTATTTCATATATCTATATATATATATATGAAAATAAATATATATATAAGAAACAAAAAAAAAAAGAAGATGTACGCCGAAAGGCATATATAAAAATCAAGTTGTAATGTGTAATTTAGAGAGCTCGCATAGAGCCAGTAAGTTAATTTAAGGACTGTGATTGTAGAAAAAGGTTTAACATTTGCCCCTAATATTATACATGTGAAAAGAATTAGGAAAATAAATGTGGTGTAAAAACTAAAAAAAAAAAAAAGGTGTGATGGGCGGTCAATTAGAAGAGATGGCCGTATGAAATGGGATGGAAGAGAGAAATTGACCGAACTTCAGAGAAGACAGAAGATAGAGAGAATGCAGGGATGAATTCTACGCTCTTCAATGGGGGTTGAGGTTCATTAGTTTGTTTGTATATGGAGCCGGGATACCAATTCAATCCTTGGAGGCCAACATAATATTGAATTCTGTCGATCCTGCAAATATGGGACATCTGATAAGGGGACCAGACCTGACTAGGATTATAGAGTTTGAGACGATCGTGAAGAACGTGTGATTCAAACTTACGCTATAACGCCTAGAATCACTTAAAATGTAACCTATGCTCAACACATCAGGCCACTGCCGCGTGTATGAATTCGATTTCTAAACTCAAGTACATTCCACTGACGTGGAATTGCTATGTTATTGCTTGGTATACGCCTGATGCATTTTCTTATTCGGTTTTCTTTCGGTGTTCTTCACTATTTGCTTGTGTATTGTGTGTGTATCTGTTAGGAACGCCACACTATTCCCTCCTCAGTAACTTTGTTACGATCAACTTCGTGTACGAACGACAGAGCGAGGAACGAGCGAGCGAGGGGATGTCGGAGCAAGCGAGTGCGCCGGTGCTCTATGCGGACGTCATGATCGTAGTAGTAAAGTTCTCTTTAACTATGGGAGATTGTATGTTGTGTGTATACACAGATCACGTCGGGTTGTTGCGTTAAGCAAGGATAGTAAAGTAAAGACGGGTGAGAAACGAAGCGTTGAAGCACCAGGCTACTGCCGCGTGTACGAATTCGATTTCTGAACTCAAGTACATTCAACTGATGTAGAATTGCTATGTTTTTACTTGGTATACGGCTGATGCATTTTCTTCTTTGATTTTCTTTCGGCGTTCTTCACTATTTGCTTGTGTATTGTGTGTGTATCTGTTAGAGACGCCGCAGCATATTCTATGAGAGGGTAGACAGGATACATAGAGAGAGTAACGCAAGGGTTAGAGAATTCTTTCCACCAGCGTTTCACAAATCGGAAAGCAGAATTATTATGTCATCAATATGTGAATGGAGGTTTAAGTTCTTTTCATATAAGATGCCCAAGTTGCGAACCGATTGTACAGAAGCCATCGGAGAATCAATTAGAAAGTAGGCACGCTGTGAGGAAAGGGTACACCTCAATGAGAACATGATTGAGTGGCATTTGACGATATTTAGTTTGAACCAATCATTTTAATATCAAACCGAAAAGTTATCGAGATCTATTTGAAGAACTGAGGAATTGAGTTGAGAGCTGATCGTCTAGTAAAGCTTAGTTTCATCCGCGTTGAGAGAGATCGAGGAGTGCTTGATTCTAGTATCTGTATAGTTTATAGTTAGTATAAATAGGAGGGAGCCAAGATCACTGCCCTGCGAACCTCTGAAGCGGACAGAAGAGGAGTGGAAAGAGTGGATCTAAATCTCACTCGGTATGTTCGATCATCAAGGTACGAAGACATCCACTAAATTTGTAGGGGCTCGGGGCCAATGGAAGATAACTTACAGAGTATGAGTTTGTGGGAAATTTTATTTGCAGGCGTCAATGAAAACGGATGTGATAACATCGACATCAATGCCGTTCTCTCAGGCATGAGAATTCTACTAGATTGGTAGTGTTAGACTTACCAGTAAAGAAGCCGTGCTGGTTGGATGAGTTAAGGGATGTGTAGCGGAAACATAACGCTTCATATAGAATGTCCTCGAACGGTTTTGTAATATGGGAAAGTTTTGCAACGGACGATAGTTTTTCCTTTTTATGTATGCGGGTGACAAAAGAGGATTTCCAAAGCTCGGAAAAACACCTTGTGAGGGGATATAGATCATTAAGAGCGAGAGAGAGGAGCTTTTTTTAAGACCACGGGGAGACAGTCTGGGCCGGGGTTGGCTTCATCTTTAAAATGGATTAATTTATCTTCAACTTGGTGTTATAGAATAAGTTAAAAAATGAAAGAGCCGATAGAAAGATCTGGCAGGTCTTTGAAGTAGGAGGGGTCAGGCTAAAAATAATCGTCTGTGAAAGATTGTTTAAACAATGAAGGGAACAGATTGGCGCTAGTTTGCGGATCGGTTGAAGTAATCGAGTTATAAAAAAGAGAGGTGAGATATTATTCAGATTTGTGTTTATAATTAACAGAGTGGAAAAAAGTTTTTTTTTAATACACAAACGCGCGTACAAAAGGGGATTTTGGAGTACCCTTATATGTCTGTTGTATGTTATTGTAGCGAAATAAGTAATACTTCATGGCGGTGGAAAAGCTGCTCTCACAAAGTCTTAAAATGGAATCAACAAATTATCTAAAAATATACTTGAGACCCTTGATCACAAATAGACACTTGTATTAACACAAGTTGTTCGGATCGTGATATTCATATCGTAAAGTATTGAACAAGTGCCCACCAGGAATTTGTAATCACATGTAAATATTCATCCAAATCTTTGGTAAACAAAATTTTACACATGCAATGCATGCTTCTTAAAAATTTGTTTAGATTGCATTCACACATAGTGTTTCCCTTTTGCATTAAGATTGCCGTCTCAATGGCTAAGTTGGAGGTTAGGTCTTGTGGTTGATTGTGCAAACCTATGCTTAATTGACGACTCCTGCTATTGCAGTTCGGCACAATTACTGAGTGGTAGGTAGGGTCCCAAAGCCCAGCCGCCGCTGGCATACCACCCCATTAAGCTATCATCATAATCGGCAATACAACCGGGATCTGGTCTTGGCCTCGTTTAACATGTCTGAGGCTTGTTAAATTGCCCATAATAATTTGTTTTTCCGGGCAAGGTTATTAGCTTTGCGCCAGTCCATTAAGCTATACGCTTCGTGAAATGGTTGGGAGAAATCAATGAGCATCTTTCGGAGCTTGGGTGATGGACCCGATCGAGAAAAAAATAAAATCTCAGGGCACTGACTCAGCGTTATAGGTTCGCCTTTCCTGGGAGAGGTAAAATAATAAAAAAAAAATATACATATATATTTTTTTTTCCTCTCTTTCTCTTTCCCGTTGATATATATATATGCATGAATTCCTATGTGTATTCGAATCTTCCGTGAATATTGAGAATTCGGTTGGGAGTTTTTACGGCGGTAGCATTTGTTGGGTTAAATTGACACAGGTCGGTGGGCGTCGGGTTAGGTGTTTTGTTGTGACTTTATAAAGGGTTTAAATAATGATTAGGGTAGGCCCTAAGATTTACACTGATATTGTTGGCATGTGGTGGCGCAGAGAATTCGAAATGCTTTTCTATTCAGTCGAACAGTCTTATTTTGAACGAATTAGTATATGATACTATGACAATTGTGGTGTAGTGAAATACGTGATTTGAAAAAACGCTGTGAAAATGTTACAACCAAAGCACGGCGTACAAGACCACACATACTTCAGCCAAATAAAACAAACTCGTTTAATTAATTTAATTTGATTTTGACACATTTTCTCGTTTTAGTTTAGATTTATTTTAACAGACCGAACAAAAAGCATCACATCAACATAACACAAGCCTATTAGTTCTCACACTGCCAATTTTATTATTCTGTACCATTTAAATTTCAATAACGAGATAAACATTCTGGCTAATGTACACGCAAAATGCATCAGGAAACCTAAACTTTGACCCTCGGGTTTAAAAGCACAAGTCTTTATTTATTATTTTATTCGACCGTCTTAATTGGCCGTGCTGTCCAACTTTAAATTCATCTGCTTTGGGTAGTGGTTAGTGAACGTACGTCTATTCAGGACCACGATTGATTAAAAATATATTTGTAGCGATCCTAAACCGCTTCGCCCATCCAAATCCCCAATATAATCAAATCATAACCCAAGCCCTGAATTCCCTATTGCCTTATATTTAAATTCGATATTGAGTCACATGAACAACGAATTTAACCAAAAGTTAATTCGTCGTACATTGACTCAATTCCCAAAACCTTGACATCATGAAATGCTTAATTCGAAACGCATTTCATGATTTCCCTTCCCAGAACCTATCCAACTCAAACCTCCAACAAATTCCAAGAACACAACTCAAATTGAAACGCACAAAATCTTATGTGTGCTTCTGGGAATTTCGACAATAAAATAGTTGACAATTCTCAACTACAAAAACTATAAAAGGGCAGTGGTTTTCAATTTCACAATCAGTAGAATTACAGAGGCGGAACCACTGGCCGTATGTCCGGCCAAACCTACCTTTGATTTGAATACCATTAAAATTTACTACTTTTATATTAACTACATCCTTTTGGTCTTTTATTTTTCAACCACAACACTTCGCGCTCTTCTCTCGAGTTACGATAAAGCACGGCGCGGAGTACAACATATTATAATTCATATTTAATTATATCAGTTATAAATTATATTTAACTAGAAATTAAATTAAATCAATTAAATTAAGTTAAATAATAAATATAGAAGTATATAATAAATTGTAATAGTATCAATCATAATTAATATTTAATTATAAAATAATCAAGTTATTTATTTATTTTTTATTATTATTTATTGGCCTGTAGGAACCCGGAAGATCATGACCTCACCGACTCGACTCCGCTATCGTTCTCTGTCCTGTGGACTCTCCTTCGACGCTTGACCATCTGATCCGATCTCCCCAAGGTTAAACCTAACATTGTCCTCCCATCTCCGTCGCGGCCGTCCCACCGATCTCTTTCCCGTTGGTCTACCGTCAAGAATTCTACGCACGTTCCTATCGTTGCCCATTCGCGCTGCATGTCCGGCCCATCTTAATCTTCGCAACTTGATTACTCTGACTATTGTGGGTTTGCAGTATAGCTCTTCGTGGTTGTGGAGTCTCCTCCATTGTCCTGCCTCCTCGTCATATTTACCTCCAAAGATATCTCTTAAAACTTTATTGCCGAATACGCGGAATTTGTTTTCTTCCCGTTTTGTGAGAGCCCATGTTTCGCATCCGTATAGAGCAATCGGCATAATTATGGTTTTATAGACTCGGAGCTTTATGTTACGTGACAGCAGTTTGGAATTCAGCAGTTTACTGACTGCGTGCCAACTAGCGTTGCCGGAGTGTAGTCTTTTGTTAATTTCCTTCGACATTTCGTTATTGGCCGTCAGTATCGTTCCCAGATATTTAAATTCTTAACCTTTTTCAAATATCTTGCCTCTGACGTTTATATGTGTTCCCTATAAAATAATCAAGTATAATTAACATTTGTTTATAACAATTTCAATTGAATTTGATATATGGCTGAGTCTTTCTTGGCCATTTGCGATTCGTGTTCTTCTTTGATCGTGCAGATTAATAGAAACATATTCAAGATTTTCTTACCCCTTATTTATTGTATCACATTACAACTACCATCTTATTTATAAAACCTTTAATATCCTGCAGAGCAGCGATCCCAAACAACTTGTGACTGTACAAGTGTAAATGCATGGTCATTGATAGCAAAGATGTTTTGTATATTTTTCCATTTAATAGGTTATTTAATCAGCAGCACAATTTCTATTTATATTTACTTCATGTGCCTTCATTGAGTTTCTCCAGATGTGGTATCTGGGCCCTACGACGCGGCTGCTTATACATACCAGATGTTATGTTTTTTTACAGGTACCCATATGTAAGTTGGTGTGTCAATAAATAATTTTAGTGTCGACACCAATCAGTTGCATCAAGTGAATCCGATTTCGGGTATGGGACGCCTCCGAAACGGCAAGAAAATGTGTGCTATTACAGGTTGTACGTTTAACAGCCGAATGGTTACGACGACATATCAACTTACTACTTAAGGTGTGTGATCGGTACTTGAATGCTCTGGCATACAGCACAAATGATTTTTGTTTCAAATAGTCAAGGTCGTCGTTTCAATTTCCGGAAAAATGCCACCGCATTAAGCCATGAAATAGTTGGGAGAAATCCTTGACCATCTTTTGGAGGTTAGTTGATAGAAAAGAAAAATAACATATCAGAGCACCAAACTGTAACTTTCAGTTATTTTCTTCCCTTTTGGGATGATTGTGGAGCACAAATCATTGTATGTATCATGGAATCTTACTCTCATCCGTGGACCTCTTTTTATTATTTTGTTCGGTTTGCGTGACATCATTCGTATCAACCGGCTAAGGTCAGTGTGTGATTTTAAGTCGCTTTGTCGTAGCGATATTTAATACTGTCAAGTACCTTCACACAAACTAGTTTACGTACCTCGGTTTTTCGACTATATTTATGAGCTTTGCGATCCGCCCATTCAATAGAATAAACGCTGACGAATCCTTATTTTTTCATAGGATGTGGTCTGTATTCACACTTTTCCTTATGAGAGTTACCAGTGCTTGCCGACGTCATCGGTTATCCATGCAAAAAAAGGTGTGAGGTGCGTAGCTCCAATGACAGCTGCGATGTGCTGAGTTCAATTCTGATGGACTTCTGGAGTACAAATTGATGTAAGATCACTTGAAACTGTGTAGTGGTTAGGGCAGCGGTGTGAATCAGTATATAAGGAGACCCAATTCCCGTGGGGTCAGTTTATTGCATAACTCATCTGGGACATCAACGTTAACTGTGTTACTAGAATTTTGTTCTTCGACATCCAAGAATATCTTTTTAATATCACTTTAACGCCACATCATGGGGAATTTTCGCACTTTGTTTTTAGGATAATTTTGTTACCTCTGTTTAATTTGAAGCACTTGTTGAACAAGTCAGCCGAGCGTTTTTAAAACACGTCTGCGCACTCGGTACCTATTTTACTCATTTTCAGCTAATATCTATGTGCTGAAAGATCAAAATATGTCTTGGTGTTCTAAAATAGCTTGTGGCGGTTTTTTAATACATTCCCAAAGAACCGCCCATCCCCTTAAATTAACCACCTTCCTCTTTCCATGCAAACCCATAGTACTTACCTGCAATTGGGGGCAGCGTAAGCTCCCCCGCAACATCATACCTGAAAGGAAAACCTACCCAACGGCATCCACACATTCTGAATTTCCCTGGTGCATGTTCCATGAACCAGTTCATCTCTTATCGGCTCAGCCTGTCTTCAATTACGATAAACAAACGCTGGCCAGCGTATTGTTGACATAGCTGTAGCCGATATTCTTTCCATAGTCACAATTGTATATTGCGCCTACACCCTTTGGTCCGCGACCGTTGCGACAATTCCCCGTTATTGGCTATCAATCGATCATGGAATTTGGGCATGGATAAGAACATTGTTTAGGTAACCTTACCCATGCCATGCCTATGATGTCCCGCCTGAAAACCTAAACTAAACATACAGTATCTCACTGTGTGCGTTTTACTTACCCGCTTATTAATCAAACATATAGCCATCCAACCTGACCCCTTGCCGCCGTCGACGAGGTTTCTGCTGACTTATGTCAACAAAATAATTTGCCTCCTTGTGCACCGGAGCCATAGGGCTAGATTGGATATTGCCTGCATCGGTGTTTCCAAGGAATCTTAGGCAAATACCATGACGACCCCATTGTATCATAGGCACATCATATACATCACGTGTGTCACCATTTGATCTGTGAAATATCGTTTTTGTTTACTTTTAAACAAAAATCTATTTCGATCCCTGGCATACATCATCAACGATGTACGGGTACATAGCTGCAGCCCCCGATCATCGTACGTCTGTTTTATCAGGTGTCCGCCGATCATCGTTCTCATCGCAGGGCATCGTACTTGTCCAATACGGGCACATAGAATCCTCCCCTATCGATGCAATTCACGGCCATTGAATCTGATGGATGTGAGTTGCATCGTTGAGTCAGATCGTAACCACCGCGAAGCGTACACGTACCGGGGACGTGGCATTTATCAGATTTCAACGGCTAAGAGTGTGCACGCGCCGAGAGTAAAACTGCTACCTCCAGTCCAATTTTTCCGCGACTAGTGTGAGTTGGCGAAATACGAACTGTTTCGGTGATCTACGGAGTATCTTCCTTGTCGAAGTCGGTGAAATTAAGAATATGTTTTGTGAGTTTGATTATGTGAGACAGATCGAGTATGTTTCTAAAACCCCGAAGATCTTTGGAATGTACTGAACCGTCAAATGGGGAATCTTCAGCTTTCGATCGTGAGCAAGTAATAAAGAAAAGTTAACCTGTGTGGTACAAACTTATTCAATAGTTATATATATATATAGTGAGAAATAAAAAGTAGTTTAGGTGCACGAGAACTTTGTGGTTCCAGATCATCATCATCATCGGCACTACAACCGGGATCCGGTCTTGGCCTTATTTAACAAATCTCTCCACCGGTCCCGATTTCGAGCCGATGTCATCCAGTTTAGCACTCCCAGGCTCTGGGCGTCCTGGTCTACGCCATCCCTCCATCGCAGACAAGGTCTGCCGCGCTGTCTCCTTCCATACATCCTGCCACAAAGGACTTTCCGGGCAGGCTCCTCTTCGCTCATTCGAGCTAGGTGTCCCGCCCACCGGAGTCTACCGAGCTTGATTTTTCTTACAATATGAGATTCAAGGTAGATTGCGTACAACTTATGGTTGTAGCGACTCCGGAATCGTCCTCCCCCACATACGGGGCCAACAATTCTCCTTAAGACCTTTCTCTCGAACGCGGCCAAGAGTTCAGAGTGCCTTTTATTAAGCACCCAGGTCTCAGATCCATACATGAGTACTGGTAAGACCATGGTCTTGTAGATTAGTAGCTTGGATGTTCTGGATAAATTTCGGGATTTAAAGAGCCTTGATAGACCATAGTAGGCTTTGTTGGATTTAATCAGCCGTTCGCGTATTTCTTCTTCCATATTGTTATCGGCTGATACTATTGACCCAAGGTAGTTAAAGGATTGCACTACTTCAAATTTGTGCTCCACTACCCTGATAGTTTGACCAACGTTAGGTCTTCTCTTCGAAGAAGTTGCCACCATGTACTTGGTTTTTCCCTCATTAATGCGCAGTCCCAGTTTTTGTGCCGCCTGCTCGATCTGGGTGAAGGATTCCTGTACCGCCGAATCGGTTCTACCGATGATGTCGATGTCATCTGCGTAGGCAAGTATCTGGCTGGACTTGGTGGCAATAGTCCCTCTAGTTGTAACGCCAGAGTCACGGATTGCTTTCTCCAACGCCAGGTTGAAGAGGAGGCAGGCCAGACCGTCCCCTTGTTGGAGTCCATTAAAGATGTTTATTGGTTTGGACAGCAATCCCGCTATTTTTACTTGACTAGTTACGTTGGTCATGGTCAACCTACAAAGTCGTATCAATTTGTTTGGAATACCGAACTCTCTCATGGCGTTATATAGTTCTACCATGGCTATGCTGCCGTAGGCGGCCTTGAAGTCTATAAATAGATGATATAACGGAATCTTAAATTTCAGACATTTTTCCATCGCCTGTCTAAGGGTGAATATCTGATCAGTCGCTGATTTGCCTGGTATGAAGCCACACTGATATTGACCAATGATGGCTTTAGCATATGGGTCTATCCGATCTTGTAGGATAGAGGAGAATATATTATAGGCTTTTGTCAGCAATGTTATACACCTATAGTTTCTGCACACTGTGGTATCTCCATTCTTATGTATGGGGCAAATTATTCCACGACGCCAATCTTGCGGCATCTTCTCTTGCTCCCATGCATGCACCACGATCTCATGAATTACGTGATGTAACGCTGCTCCTCCTAGTTTGATCAGCTCAGCTGGTATGCCATTAGCTCCGGTGGCTTTATGTGATTTAAGCTGTCTTATGACTTTCAATGTTTCCTCAATGCTTGGTGGCGGCAGTATTTAGTCTTGAACTTGCATTGGTGAAGCCTCCAATTCCCCTGTGAGCTGACCATTTAGAAATTCATTGAAGAGCAATTCCCATCGCTCCAGAATGCCTTCAGGATTGGTGATCAGATTTCCATCTTTATCCTTGCAGTAAGTGCAGCGTGGTGTGTACCGCATCATACTGCGCATTATTTGGTAGAACTTCCGCGCCTGGTGCGGACCTCGTTCTCTACTTTTCTCTATTTCACAGACAAAATTTTTTTCCCAGGCACTTTTCTTTTGTCTGTGAAGTCTTTTTTCAGTTCTTCTGAGCTCTTTGTATTTCTCCTCGCGTACCCGCGTCCTATGAGACTGCTGCATTGCCCGGTATGCTGCATTCTTACGTTCAGTCGCTAGTTTGCACTCATCATCAAACCAGTCGTTCCGATCTCTACGACTACTGCCTAAGATGGAGTTGGCAGTACTAATGACAGTATTCTTAAGGCGTGTCCATTTCTCTTCTACGCCCGGCATTCTGGCGCCAGGACTTACTCTCCCTCCGTCGAGCTCTTCGAGGGCGAGTCTTAACGCATGACCAAAGGTGTTGCTGGTGTTCTCATTGCGTAAGGCAGCCGTGTTGATTCGAACCTGATCCGTGGATGCAATACGTCTCCGTAAGGCAATCCGCGCTCGGAAAATGGTACCAACAAGATAGTGATCCGAGTCGACGTTGGCACCTCGGTACGTTCGTACCGTCATCAGTCTCGAAGAGTGGCGGCGATCTATCAACACGTGGTCAATTTGGTTGCGAGTGGCGCCATCAGGTGATACCCAGGTGGCTTTGTGGATATCTATACGCGGAAACCTGGTACTCGCAACGACCAAGTTTTTCGATGCTGCCAGTTCGATGACGCGTAGTCCATTGTCATTAGTGTTCTCATGCAAACTATGGGAACCTGCGTAGTGCCTGAAAACCGGCTCCCGACCTATTTTCGCATTCAAATCCCCAAGAACGATTTTCACATCGTATCTTGGGCAGGCATTGAGGGCCCGTTCGACGTTCTCATAGTATTCTTCTTTTTCGTCGTCAGGGGACTCCTCTGTAGGTCCGTGAACGTTTATGAGGCTTATGTTCTTAAATTTGCCTCGCACGCGAAGAGTGCATAGCCTTTCATTTATTGCATTAAAGCCGATGATGGCAGGCTTCAGTTTTTGGCTGACTAGAAAGCCTACCCCGAGCACATGGTGTTTTGCGTGACAGCTGTAATAAATGTCATACTCTTTTCTTTGAAAAACACCACTCCCCGTCCATCTTATTTCTTGTTTTCGGACAGGGCATCTGCTAGTTGCTGTGCAGCTCGAGCTCTGTATAGTGAGCGTATGTTCCATGAAAAAATCCTTAAATCGTTTAGCCGTTTTCGTTTCCGTGGTCGTCGTCGTGTATCCGGCCCATATCCGAGGCTTGTTAAATTTGCCATAATAATTCATTTTTACGGGCCTGGTTATTAGCCTTGCGCCAACCTTTCTCAGGATGTCGCTGCATGCATTGGTTCACTACTTGGCGGGTGTCAAAGTAGCTATCCAGGGGCGTCACGTGGAGACTGCATGTCAACTGGGATTGAACAGGGACAAGGATCGTCCTGGCCTTCGCCGGGTTGAAGGCAATCAGAGACTTTGCCCTGTATGTTCGCACCCATCCCCCCGTGGTTCCAGATCATCATTTGTAAAAATAGATTGAGAAGTAACAAAATAAAGAGAACATCTAACACCAAAACAATCCAGTGCGTTTTTATCTTCCACTTTCCTTAGTGCTTCGATTTTTGTGCACGTATATTCAGCGGAACAATTGGTGGTATTTCTGCTGAACCAGCGTCCGTGTTGATGCACTAGCAGAAACTAGCCACAAGCATTTTCAAGGCTTTTGACATCATGGTCACCATGATGTTTCCAAGGGTACCGGGAGTAGTGGAGACCAATGTCTCGGTCGTGATAAAAGAAATGATTGTGTTTTTTTTCGGATGTTTTATTATTTATTAGTGAATTATCGTAGCTCGAGGGTTCCTCAACACGTATAATTTTGAAGGCTTCTATTTTTCTGGATGCCAACAAAAACTTAAACTAAACTTTTTTAATTTAATTAGCGCGTTAAGGCAATTTGTCTCCAAACGCAAAATTGTCTTTGTAGTTATATTAAATGTATGTTTTATCTTTTTCTTAACATCTATAGTTGTGAAGACACCTACGTATCCGGATGCCCACAAAAACCTAAGACATACTTTTAAAATTCAATCAACGCATTCAAGGTCGCCAAATCCAAGCCTGTCTTTGTATTTTAATTTATATTTTAAGTTGTTGGCATCCATATCGTCGGACGCCAACCCTGAAATTGACTTCGATACTAAAATGCACCGCACATTTATAAAAATCAAGTTCAACTGATGAAGCTGTGTCGCGTTAGCAGTTGGACATGAAACGTCCCAGTCGCTTGTGCCACATTGTAGCACTTCTATTTTACTCTGGTTGGTCATGTGTTTATAAAATTCAGTATTGTGTGCTTTTATACTAATGACCACCCACGTCCCCCACTTCCTTTGCTTTTCCTTGTGTAATAATATTATTTGATGTTCTGAAATTCCTTTCGGGCACGCCTAATACAAAAAAAAAGCAGGATTACCCATTTCCTTGCGATTTATCTTTACATTAGCTAGAAATATAACAGCAAATACCTCGTTTATTCTCTCTTCTTATCGTGAGAGTGTCAAATAGTGCATTACAAAAGATTACTCCTTCATTGGTTGTATTTGACTCATCCCATGATGTTTATGTCGTCATAAATCCTTGAACAAATTGTCCTTGTCTACATCCATTTGTCTAGATAATTATTGAACGTTGTTCATAGACATGAGGTCTTACACCTCCGGTTTGGCTAATGGCCAACCACGATTTCGATGTTTGATCGAATTCGCCGATTTGTGCGTAAGTTACAGAAGATTGGGATGACATGAAAGAACAAACAACATCCTACACCCAAACATATATCACAAGTGCTTAATCTTTATGAAAAGAGAACTGGATTCCTATTGTGACAGCTGGGTTAATGGTTTGGTGTGGTTCCAGTAATCGCCTGCCAGTTCTCATTTCATCTTTCGTTTTGCTCCATTTCTCTTGGAGGAGCTCGAGCCCATTCTTCATTAGGATAATAATTACTAGAAAAAGTTTACTTCTCCTTGTCGATTAGATGCTTAAACGTTCAAACGTTCAAATGCCGATAACTCTAGGGCTTCGACTTCTTCTTCGTTTGACTTTGCAACACGGTGGGAGATTTCCAATTCCAAACCATACAAGGTATAGATGTTGTCAGAGGAAGGAAACTTTCTTTGTTGTGTCTTGAAATCGCAATTATCGGCAGAAGTTTAGGAACAGTGAATGGTTTCACACCTGTTTGTTTTGTTGTATGTCCTTTGTAGGCTTGGCAGCACTGTCAAATAACCACAGCCACACCTGAGTTTAAGATTAACACCATTTGAAGTGATCAGCTCCCAAAACAGTGATTAGGTTTTGCCTTGCTCAGTGTGACCTCCTACAACTCATCTGTTTGTCGGATTAACGTACTTTGTGTTTTAGTTCTCCCCACTCTGAGAAGAAGTAGAGCAATCGCATTCAGGATTCAACATTATGTATCCCTCCGTTTAAATGAAGTGTTCACGCAGACGTTCCAGGGAAGAAGCACTGAAAGGACTACTGCCGATGATTGTATGTCTTGTCTGTCTTGCGAAGAAAGGATAATTACTTTTACGCCTCGATTGGTTGTAGTTCGATAAGTAGAATTTGTTTGACTACAAGATCCGTGTGAATATCCCTTTTGTTCTTTGTTAGTTGATTTTCAGAGGAGCGTATCGCAGTATATTCTGAAACGTCTCATCATCCCAATGAGATCGATAGTGATGACTGCGCTATTTCAAATGTACACCCAAATGCCGCTTCTGGAGAAGAGAGGCAAATTAAATAAAAGGATTCGTCTGATGGATAAACAGGATGTTGATGGGGTGTGGAGCATTACGTATAGGGCTTGATTAATAGACGGAATGCGGGTGCTTAGCCTTAAATAGAATCCGCTCATCGGTTGCAAAGGAACTGACGTGATGATTGGTAGCTTGGCTTGCAGAAGAATTTATGGCACAACCGAAGATCCGTGTTGGTTGTGTTGTGGTCAAAAGCTTTGGTTGTGTTTCCAGTCGATCGGTTTTTCTCATTTTACAGAAATCCAATTACTGATTTCAAATGGATAAGGAGAGTTTAATCAGAAGGGGATTTGGGGTTGTGTCTAGGAAACCAATTCAATCCTGTGGAGTAAATCCGACATGGACCGGACCAAAGGTTTGAATTTATTATGTGAACAATCATTTCACTGTCTACATGTACGAAATCTGACGTCAACGATGCGAAAGGAATGAAAGCAATTTAAAGAATGTGATACGTTGTATACATCGATTTGTCGTTTATGATTTTCCCTGACATGGTCCACTGAATGGATGTGACGTTAGATACATGATTGTAGGAAATCTACAAAATTCATCGGAGGAAGTTTATGATTTACTCTTATGTTTTAAACGATTATACATTTGCAGAGGATGGCATTCGTTTGTGGGTTCAAAACAAGTTCATGAATTTATATGGGCGATAAGGGTGTCTTGGCTGTTTGGCAATTACATTTCCTGGAGGAAATAAGTAAACAACCCGAACTAAGGATAATTATTCTAAGATAATAAGTTTAATATATTCAGTTGAAATATCTTCTTTGGGGGTAATAGAGTTCAGGAAATACAGAATCTAAATTTACTTTTGGTATGAGTAGTTAAGACGAGAGCAGTTGAGTTATAGACAATTGAGTTACAAGGGTTTGAGCCGTAAGCAATTAACTCATTAGAAGCTGAGTATGACAACCTCGGCCATGAAAGTTAAGTCATGTCGAGTTTTCTCGAGCTCATTTTTTCGTTAGCAGCTGAGCCAGGGACAGTTGAGACTTGGACCATTTAGTCGTGATTCGTTAGGTGATAAGCAGTTCTACATTGAGCGACTTAGCTATGAACGTAGTTTAGGTATGAGCAACTTATGCATGAGGACTTTAAGTATGGTGGTTTAGCTATAATCAGTTTTATCATGAATATTCTAGCTGTGAATAGTTTAACTGGGGCGGCGATAGCGATAAACGGCTTAGCAGAGATAGTTTGCGTATGACCGATTTAGCTATAAGGAGTTTAACCGTAAGCAGTTTTACGATAATCCGCTTCGGTATGACCGATTTAGCCATAAGCTGCTGGTTCATGAGCAGGTTAACAAGTACAACTTTAAAAACAAGCGGTTTAGGGATGGTCAGTTTAGCCTCAGCAGCCCGGGTATAAACAATTAGCCATGCCGATTTAACCACGAGCAGTTTAATCAGGACCAGTTTAGTCATGAGCAGTTTTATTGCAAATAACATAGAGATGAGCAATTTAAGAACGAGCAAGTTATATATAATAAGTTTAACCATGAGCGGTTTAGCTATGAACAGTTTATGACTGATCACTTTAACTTCGGGTACTTTAGCCATGCGCCATTAGTAGTCTAAACCTGAGTAGCTTATGGTTGGCCACATCAGTCATGTATAGCCATAACTGTGTAGTCATGTGTAGTTTAACCATGATCAGCTTGTGGTGACTTCAACAAACCTGAGTAGCTTATGGTTGGACATATTAGCCATGTTTAGCCATAACCCTGTAGCCATGTGTAGTTAAACCATGAAAAGTTTAGCTATGATCAGCTGGTGGTGACTTCAACAGACAGGACACATACGAACACGAAAAACCTCATTGAAGAACAATACGAAAAGAACGGAAGTCTTTAAGAGGAAGAATGTCATTAAGAATTAGAGTAGAAAAATGACTACCACCATATATGGACACGGAAATAACTATGGCTACCATCTGTGGTATTGAATTTTAGAGATGAAAACTACTTTCATCTCCCATCGCTCGCTGCTATCGTTGGTAACAGCTACTATTGCTTGAGATGAAAAGTGTTGCTGTGGCTCGAGGATTAATTGCGTCTTTCTATTTTAGGCATCCTAGAGACTGATCAGGTTGATTCGTGGAGGAAATTCGCTCTTTGGCACAGATTTCGAGCCGAGGTGTTGGGGATTGTCCAACTGTCGATTCCGTTGTTACCACTAGTGGTAAGTACTTGGATGAATGGAAACAAAGGGCTCACTACTAGTCTTCGCTTGCGGAAAATCCACTTTCATTTTCGAGAAAAAATAAGGTTTATATTTCGACACTCACACCGGAGAATCTTCCGTAATCATCGATCGCTTATACGGTAGAAAAGTTTGTACGGACCGTCAAGTTCGAAGGGTTTTTTCACCACCCAGATGAAATCAGTGAGCGTCTGCTCAAAGTAGAGTGAACAAAAGGCCTAATCCGTCATATAGAGGTTCGAAGGGTTTTTCCACCACCCAGATGATATCAGTGAGCGTCTGCCCAAAGTGTAGTGAACAAAAGGCTTTCTCCAGTGCCCAGAAATAAGGGTTCCCCTGACGTTATCAGATAGCGTAGGTCGATGATACGTGAAGTGTGCTTTCATTCTTCACAAAAAATTATCCAGAAAAAAGCAGTCATTTTTACTGTGGGTGTTCCTAAATCTTACTTGATGTACATTCTTCACCAGGGAGAACGGTGGGTAAAGCACTGAACCAAATGTTGTCGTTATGACACGTTATAGCCACTTTTAGCGAACGATACCATCATTCTGTTATCTCGTTAGACGCAAGATGGTGCGAAATCGTCGACTCCTATGCGAGTCTAGCAAGCAAGTCAGCTGCTTAAAAATGCTTGTCTCGAACTGTGGTCTTCTGTCAGACAGCATTGTATGAACACCGAGATGCAAGACCCGAATTGAATAAACGATGTTCACGTTATCGCGGCACAAAATAGCGTTGCCCTCTGAGGATCGTGTAAAATGGTCAATTATGAGCATCATCATCATCGGCACTACAACCGGGATCCGGTCCTGGCCTTATTTAACAAATCTTGTGGGAAGTAGGAGTATTGTGCCGAACATGGACACTCGGTTCACTACTATCCCCATCCTACTGTCTCTAAAGTTCCACCAACACTAAGATTCATAGTTCTCAACAGAAACAGCAAAGCTCTGTCACGAACCGATTACGCAAAGCCAGGAAACACCAACACAAGAAGTAAAATAGACACACAGGAACAGTCAAGTGAAAATAATGAAAACACTGTCCACGGATAGAAATTAAAACACATTGACTAATCACCTATATTGGTTTTATTAAGGTTAGTATTTTACATCTATTATATCCATCATCATATCCATCCATCCATCCCGCCATCAGTGCACAAGAAAAATTATTTTTTTTAATTTTAAACGCGCTCGACTTGAACTAAACATTGTTTCGCACCGTACCGGAGCCGGTACGGTGGATGGCGGAGCGACCCGACCGCCTTGCTGGTTGAACTACGACTCCGCGATAATCATCGCATGCAGCGATGATTCGCTTCTTGGGGTGAGATTATGGTGTCGTGGTAGATATCCTCTCCAATAAGGATATCGTTTTTACCTACCACCAGAGAAACGCAAAGTCTCTCTTGGTGGTGTGTGTGCGATCGTTCAGGTCTGTGTGGTCTACACGTGCTCGAGGGCAATGGGTAAACGAAGCAGACAGGTGGTAAAGACAAAAGGGAGACATGACCAAATACGCCGTTGGTAATGCGGGTCATTGTTTACGCGATGCGTCGTCGCTATTATCGACGTTGGGAGAAAAAGGGTGCTAAAAGCAAATTGGATGTTTATGGCATCTCTGGCTGCAGTAGAAACCGGTTTCATGTTTGCATTAGGAAATGTTGGAGAATTTGGTTTCAGCGTGTATTGCGCTAATTATATGCAGCTGCTTGGGTTGTTTATTGATGAGAAAAAAAGTCGCCAGCCAATGTATATGAAAGGTATTTGTTGTACACATGACGCGGCTGGGAAAATAGACGGTGCAATATTTATGGTCCCTGTCATGACGGGTACATTGAATGCAATACGAATCATTTTGTTTACAGGCATTTGTCTGGGACCGAATTGGTTTCGAATAACAGATAAGCAAAGAAAGATATCTTACGGAAAATTGTATGCGAAGAGATGCATGAAAAGGTAAGTTTTCTTTACAGGGATTTTAAGAGTATAGATTTGATCTATATAATGCGTGAAGCATTTACAGGTACTAATGCTGTTGCATTCGCGAACTTAAGGAAGTTGGGTAGTAGTAATGGGGGTTTTGTCAGGTAAGTGGACCGTGGGATTGGGCGGAACCGCCACAATCTCTCCACCGGTCACAATTTCGAGCCGATGTCATCCAGTTTGGCACTCCCAAATTTGGCAATTATGGTCAGGGTGTATGAATTTTCTCTCGAAAGCGATAATGGTCTCACTATGCAAATGTTATAACTTTTGCACACCACACACACTTTTAGCCCACTTTAAATAAGACACTATTTTGTTTTTATTAACACTTCTAGTTTTTATTTCCTAATTATTGTTTCTTTATTCCCATCTATGGGCATGATTTGAACTTATTAATATAAACTCTATTCAATTCAATTTTTATTTGGTAGATAATTACATTTATGGTATATTTTACAACTAGTACTTAAGAGATTTAGGAAAGCAATTCCTTTACAACTATAATCTTAAATCTATATAACGACAATAGCACAATTTTAATGAATAACAAATAATAAATTAAGGGAAAACTACAATAAAAAACCCTTATTTGCTATAAACTCTATTTGTCGGTACAACTTCAACTGATAACTTTTGTTCCCGGACACTTTTTAAAATTAACTCCACACACCACCTTCCGACCGTCTCGGTCAAATGTCAAAAACCAACTCCTCGAACGAAGACTTTTTTCTTCCATCCTGCAGATCGAAGGATATGTCCTTTTTCTGCCTGGTCCTTTTGCCAGCCGTTATATCTTTCCCGGCTGGGGATCAAAAGAGGAAACACAAAGGAAAAATCAACAGAGGATCGTGCTAATTCACATTTATGATCCTCTATGTTGCTGGGCGCTAAAAAGAACTTGCGGTTCGTTTTATGGCACAAGTTATTTGTTTTAGAAGAATGGACAAAGATGTTCCCTGTGGGAAATGGTTTGGATAACCAAACCTTTAAAGAATCATAAAATTGCAAACGTGCATTTTTTGATTCTCAACAACTTTACCTGAAAGTTGACCGTCTGGTCCACAGATTTGGATCCAGGGGATTAAGCGTGTTGAACATATGGTTCGTTCTTTCACGTTTTGGATTCAAGTTATTTTCAATATGGGCAAATTCAACGTGTAGTTCAATTTGTTTGATATTGAATTGATATCGCGATATATAATGTATGCGCGATTAATGATGGAGCTTAACTCCAAATAGGTAGGTATTCGGGGGTGGGGGCTTTTATGCGTAACAGAAATATGAATATGTCCGAACCGTATCACGGGCAGCTTGGAAATACTGTGCCCCTCTAGCTCGAGTTCCTAGCACCCAATACAGGTACGGACCCAATTTGTCAGGTCTTTGATGGTATGTTGTCACATGGCCTTACGCTAGACAGCTGTGACAGTCGTATATATAGGGTTATTTTATAGGGACTTATAGGGACCCTTTCACTAATTATCGAACTGTCACTGTCAATTTATTCAGTAAACTCAAAATTTTCATTACGGTTAAGTACACGAACGAACAACGTATGCAAATTAACTACCGAAATTTGGAGTCGGTGACCGCAACTTTAAGAACGTTAATTCCAATTTTCGGTCGTAATTCTCGCCCTAGAAGACAGGCAATAACAAGTTTACTGCAAACATTTGAGTCTACATATTCGTTGTGTGATCTTGCCGTGCCAGTGAGACAACGGGTTGGTCGAAGTGTCGAAAATATCGCTGCCGTTCAGGCGTCCGTAGCAAACGATCCAAATCAGTCAATTCCACGGCGTTCTCAAGAATTGGGCATTGCCCAGACCACTTTATGGCGAATTTTGCGTAAGGATCTTGGTTTACACCCATACAAGATCAAGCTGACTCAAGAATTGAAGCCGATGGACCATTTGAAACGACGTACGGTCTCCGATTGGGCTCTGGAATCAATTCCCTATTGGAAAACTCGACAGTAGTCATTTTAAGCTCTAATTCGTAATTATTGTGCTCCTGCTAAAGAGCGGTTCCGTTGGAGTTGTTTTTCACTCTGGTGTCGTATACTCATATATGCCATGCCAATTAAAAGCGCCAAAAAGTAGCAGTAGTACAGCAATGAACACGTTTGACAAAAGCAACTTAGGTATGTGCAGCTGAAGTATGAGTAGTTTAGTCATTACTTTAGTAAAGAGTACGTTCGGCATGAGTAGTTTAGCAAGGAATGGTAATGAAAAGTTTTGGCATGAGAAGTTTGCACGTTAGTCATCAAGAATTTTGATATCAGCTCTCCAACACAATACACAAGCAATTTACTATACTCTACTATACTAGTTATTGGTCTGTAGGAACCCGGACGATCATGGCCTCACCGACTCGGCTACGCCATCGTTAATACACAAGCATTTAGTGAAGAAAACAAATTCGAATAAGCAGAGAGCATCAGAAGCGTATTTGGCGCAAGGCTAATAACCTTGCCCGGAAAAACAAATTATTATGGAAAATTTAACAAGCCTCGGGACTTGCTAAAAAAAGGCCAAGACCGGATCCCGGTTGTAGTACCGAATGATGATGATGATGATCAGAAGCGTATACCATAGTGTAGTGCCCCACGAAGCTCTACCATTTCCCTCCCCCATGCATTTTGCCACTTCTATCCTATAACTCCATCCATATCCCCAAGTCAACACTGAATCCAGTGTTGAACAAATTGAACCAAACGATCAGTTGTCATATTGATTCAGTTCCTAAAATCCAAAAAATTAAAACAAACACGTGATATACGAACCAATGTTCATTTGGTTCTCATACACGCATAATTCCCAAAATCCCCAGTCCAAACTAAATGTGCGGACCAGATGTACCATCTTCAATATTACTGACAATCATAAAATACGCGTCTGCAATTTTATGATGCTCTAAGCATTTTTTTGCACAAATTTGGTGCTAAGAACTCAACATCTATTGACGTATTTTCAACAAACCAAATTCAAATACAAACAAATTGTGCCATATAACCAACCACATGTTCATTTATCGCGCAAGCTAACGACCACCACAAGAGTCTTATGGAAAATACCAAATGCTGATACCACTCTCTTGGGAACCAGATACGGCTTGGTTGAGAACCAAGATAAGATTATGTGTAACCAAATGTAAAACCCAGAACAAGGTTCATAGATCCAATATTAAAGTAGCGTTAAGACACAAATCAATAAAGGACCTCGTTCCAGTGAAATATTATTTGTTTGTCTTCGTTATAATTGATAAAATTAGCTCGCATCAACGTCTAGGATCATAAATGGGCATCCACAAGATCCTTTATCTATTGCTTTCTGCCGAAGTGCATTTATGACCTTCCTTTCTTTCTTTTCCGAGTATCCCAAATATGATAAACGAAATAAATGTATGGTGACTGGTCAAGAAAAGGCAATTGAGGCAGTCTATCTTAGGTGCAGTGCAACGGGAGACTCAAGATGAGTTCGAGAAGCTTTTGATATCGATATAAAGAGTAAAGTATGTACACTGTCGAAAAGTTAACATATTATTAGGTACTCAAATGGTTTCCGCCGTTTGGCAAAAGATGGCCCCATCAGAAAATTATGTAGAAATTGTCAGATGTCAAACGTAATATTGTGAGTTTGAGCACGTAATAACAACATAACCTCAAGATATTAGTGACTTTGTATCAGCTTTACATAATTTTTTTTGGGCAAAAATGTCTAGTTGTGTGCCAAATATGCGTCATTTGCGGGACCTTTTGATTTATTTTTTTAATTTGAAGAAATCTGCCACTGAGGCGCATTGATTGCTTGTAGAAGCATATGGTGAGGCTGCTTTGAGTGAGAGAAGTTGTCGTGAGTGGTTAAAAAAGTTTAAAAACGGTGAGGTTGACGTGAAAGACAAAGAACGAAGTGGAAGGCCGAAAGTGTACGAAGACAAGGATTTGGAAGCAATATTGGAGGAAGATCCACCCGGAACGCAAAAAGAACTTGTACGTACCTTAGATGTAACTCAACAAGCAATTTTACATCGTTTAAAATCGTTAAGGATGATTCAAAAACAAGGAAATTGGGTTCCATACGAACTGAAGCCGAGAGATGTTGAACGCCGACTTTGCATAAGTGAAATGCTGCTTGCCAGGCAAAAAAAAAGAAAGTTTTTTACATTGCATAGTCACGGGGTATGAAAAATGGATCCACTACGATAACCCAAAGAAGAGAAAATCATGAGGACCACCTGGGCATGCTTCAACTTCGACAGCAAAACCGAATATTCATGGGAAAAAACTCATGCTATGTATTTGGTGGGATCAGATTGGTGTCGTGTATTATGAATTGCTGAAACCGAGTGAAACCATCATTGGAGTTCCCTACCGAACACAATTAATGAGATTAAGCCGAGCACTCAAGGAAAAACGTACCCGTTACTACTCCAGATAAGACAAACTTATTCTTCTCCATGATAATGCTCGTCCATATGTTGCGGTGCCGGTGAAAAACTATTTGGAAACACTTCATTGGGAAGTCCTACCCCATCACCGTATTCACCAGGCCTTGCCTCTTCTTATTATCACCTATTTCGATCCATGGCACATGGTTTGTCCGAGCGGCACTTTACAACATATAAAGATACCAAAAAATTGGGACGATTCGTGGATATCCTCAAAAGATGAAGAGTTCTTCCAATGTGGTACCCGGATGCTGCCAGAAAGATGGTAAAAAGTAGTCTCTAGTAATGAACAATTCTTTGAATAAAACGTAATGTATCATTCTTTCACAATAAATTACTAATTTTTTTATAGAAAACGGCGGAAACTTATTTGTACACCTAATATAAATTCATTAGATGCCGAACCATGAGCAGTTTGTCTAGGAGTACTTTAACAATTTGAATTTTAGCTATGAGTTGTTTACCTGTTTGCAACAATCTTACTATGATAGCTTAGCCACTGGCTGTTGATTCATGAGCAGCCGGAGTACTTTCGCCGCAAAAAGTTAAACCGCGAGCAGTTAAGGCATAACCAGGATACATGTGGGAACTTTCGCCATGCGCAGTTTGCCCATGAGCGGTTTCACAATATAGCGATGAACAGTTTAGTCATAAACATTTAAGGGGGGTATACTCGTAAAAGTTGGACAAAAGACTGTGGCGTTTCTGACAGATACACACGCAATATGCAAGCAAATAGTGAAGAACACCGAAAGGCAATTCGAATAAGCAAAGCACCAAAGCCGTATACCATAGCGATAACATGACAATTCCACATCAGTTGAGTGTACTTGAGTTTAGAGATCGAATTCGTACACGCGGCAGTGGCCTGATGTGTTGAGCATTGGTTAAATTTTTAGTGATTCTAACTGTCATAGAGTCAGTTCGATTCACACGTTCTTTACTATCATCGCAAACGCTATAAGACTATTGTGTGCATTTTTTTAAGAGAAACTATTTAAAATATCGGAACGGGATGTTTCTGAATAAACGTGAACACATTCAAGAATACTGAATACGTTTTATTACGGACATTTTAAAATTAACGAAGTGCCTAAAATCATCTAAAAAAAATTATTAAACTACATATTATAATCTAGTTGACTACAAAATTTTGAAGATATCAGGTTGTGGGGGAACTGATTTGAAATACGTAAAAATGTATGTAAAAATGTGTCAATTAGTAAAACATGAACGTTTTCAACTTACATAGAATCGTCGAGTTCAGACCCATGGGTCAGGTTTGGGGTGGATGGATTCATTTTCATTTTTGCAACATTTTCTTTATTTTCTTTTTATATTCATAGTTTCTAAATTATGTGCTAGAAAAAAGCTAGCACATAATTTAGCTTAATTATCTTTGTTTTTCATTTTTTAAAACATTTTTCTTTATTTCCTTTTTTTCTTCTAAGTTTCTAAATTACGTGCTAGAAAAAAAAAGCTTAAACTCTACCTTAATTATCTTATATTATAACTTACTGGTCCTTCGCAGACGCTCTAAGCTAAACATTACATAACTATTGTATAATTTGCCTTTCGGCGACAGAAGTTTGTTTGTCGTAGTACTTATAATTATTTGAAAGACAAAGAAAACTGAAAAACATTGTCCAATTTTTTTTTTTTTTTTCTTAAAATTTAACCTACAAGATCTTTTTTTTTTTTTTTCATTTTATTTAAATGAATTTAACTTAACTTAACTTCATTCATTTTTTTTTAATTTTTAAAACATTTTTTTATTTTTCTTTTTATATTCTTAATTTCTAAATTAAAGGCTAGACAAAAAATGCTTAAATTCTAGCTTAATTATCTTATATAATAACTTACTGGTCCTTCGCAGACGCTCTAAGCTAAACATTACTTAACATTTGTATAATTTGCCTTTCGGCGACAGAACTTTTAGGCAGTACTGATAATTAGTTGAAATACAAAGAAAAATTTGAAAAACTTTGTCAATTTTTTTTTTGTTTTTTTTTTCTTAAAATTTAACTTACTTAACTTACCTACTTTTTTTTTATTTTTTTTTTATTTTTTTTTTATTTTTTTTTATGTAAAAGCACTTAACCTAACTTAACTTAAATCTTATACTACCCTAATTCTAGAAAAGCTAAGTCTATGTAAGCTAGCTGATGATAGTGTGATTCTATACCGACTTTGGTATCCAGGTCTTTATATGCCATTCAACCACCAGAACTGTTGACGCTGTCTAATACTATCGTCCCGGTCTCTGTGGGAGATAGCCCTACTGAAGCGCAGGAGCTCTTCTTCGGTGCGCGTTACTTCCCGGTCGTAGCACAATCGCCCGTCTATAGATGATCTACTTACATGATAGATCAGCGGAATTCCGGATCTATCCTGTATAAGCCCTTTCATATCGAAGTCAAGGAACGCCTCTGGTGGAACAAAGCCGTTGCGACGCACGCTCTCATAGTACAAGGTGTTTGGATAATAGGCCCCGAAAATTAGGTCATTGGACGAGCTTATTGCTCTCGCAATATGTCCTCTGATTAATTTAATCATAAAATTATCCACCCTATTTATGTACGCCTCATTATATAAAGTCTCATTTGAGTAATACTTTTTATAGTCCGATTCCGGTGTCCGATATAATCTGAGACAACTTCTGAGACACTTTCTTTCGAACACCCGAATCTTTTCCATCAAATTTGGACCTATGTTGAACTATACTGGGCAACCATATATGAGCATTGGCCTGATTAGCGTCATGTAGCATATGACTTTTACCCTGCTGTCAAGTTGGCTACTGTGAAGTAGCCTCCTTGTCATAGCAAAAGTTTTCCTCGCTTTGAGCAAAGCAGCCTCTACATGTCTGTTGAAATATAGATATTGGTCTAGCCAGATGCCCAGGTATTTAACTAAACTCTTGGTTTCCAGTTTATCTCCATGCGGTCCCACGATAACTAGCTTTCGCCAGTTTTTCCTTGTGTCGTACGTGGCTTTATATAATGGAGTTCTAAATAGGATGGCTTCACATTTCTGGAAGTTGATCTTAAGTTTCCATTCATCGCAATAGCGCTGCACTTTGTTGAAGTCTCGCTGTATTAACCTATTTATGATCGCAACTTTCGGAGCTGTTCCGTAAATTATGAGATCGTCTGCGTACGCAATAGCCTGCGGAAGTGCATCTAATAAGTCGCCAATGTAAATGTTAAAAAGAATCGGAGAGAGTACCGCGCCCTGTTGCAAGCCATTCTTGATATTATACGTTTTATTAGAGGTCACATTACCACTTTTGACCACGAACCTCCTGTCCTTTAACATATCGTAAAGTACATATAGTAAAGGCTTATGTATGCCATGTCTGACCAGTTTGTAATACAACCCTTCGATCCAGACGGTATCAAAGGCTTTTTCCAAGTCGATCAGACAGGCACCTGTGCATTGGTTCCTACATTTATTCCATTGTATGTCGGAGACCAGTTTAGCTGCGGCATGTGTGGTTTCATGACGCGCCCTAAAGCCAAACTGGTTGTTTGGAATAATGCTATTGTCGTCTACCCATTTTAGCAGAGCTTTGTTAATAGTCTTTTCAAATGCTTTACTGATACTTGGGAGTAAACTTATCGAACGCATGTTCATTGGGTTTGTACAGTTTTTGCCCTTTTTTGTGATGGGCTGAATGATAGCCGTTTTCCAACGCGCGACATAATATGCATTATTCAACGCGTTGTTAAACATGGCCGTGTATATATCTATTGCCATTGGGGCAAGGTTCTTGAATACGATGTTAGGTACTCCGTCTATTCCCATTGACTTTTTGCTTTTTAATGAGAAGACACTCTGGATTCCTTCCCTTGTGATTAAAAGGCTATTAGCCTCACCATTGGCATTAATGTCAATTGACAGATTATCGTCACTGAATTCGGTAAAACCCGGGTTCTCCGATTGCCAATGTGAAATTTCATTTCGGAGGTGCAGGTGATTCAGTAGAACTCTGTCCTCCAAGTCCTGATTTCGGCGAATGCTTTCATTCACCTTGTACATTTCCTGAAAGACAGCTCCCACAGCGTTCACCTTTTCCAAAGGATCTTCGATCACGAAGAGCTCACTATTGAGGATCGCGTTCTCTGTATCTATGCCAATGTTGGTTAGCAGCTGCTTGTTTACATCAGTACGTGGAATTTGGAGACACTGAATCTCGTTTTGATTATTTCTTCTGAATATTTTATTTATTCGCGTTAGAGTTATACTACGTTACAGCTCGAATTCTGTTGTTCCAATACAAATTTGTTGCTAATCTATAATTAGCTTTAAGTAATTGTTGGAGGTTTTTTAGTCGGGATTTCAGTGGTATTATCTCCTGGTCTTGTCTGTCTGTAAACTGTCTGTGTAATTGTTTTAGTTTCGATAGCAGTCTGCCCTTTTTCTTGTGGAGAGCGTTTATTGTTGTGTTTCTGTACATGTTCGTGTGATCTGTAACTGTTGTTTTGGGAATTGTTTTGCCCATTGTTCGTTTTACGGTTTCGCCCACTTGTTGAATGTAGTTGTGCATCTTTTGGCAGTTAACCGTATCATGGAAACATATCGGCGCCCGTGTCTGCCAACGAATTCTGCCACACACGTGCACAACAGACCTTTCCTGGTTTATCTGCATGCACGCCGGCCTTTTGTCCAACCGACAAAGCATATCGTAACTCGCACCTACCCGCCAATAACCGAATGGTCTAGTAGTGTAGATATTCACACAAGAATTCGACCCAGGCATAGATGCTATACACAATCGCCATTGTGTAAGCATCTAAATTGCTTTAGACACCAAGTCTTTCTAATGACATGCACTTATTTATTCAGCTGCATGCACTTCTTATACAGAAATACCCTTTGTTTGAATTTCCTTACTACGCTTCGTCCACTCATGAGCTCGCGGCACGCGCAAACAAAGTGATCTCTGTGTAAGTAACCGTCCCCTCGCTAGGATCGATGTACCAGAGATCCTTTCCCATTGGTCACTATCAAAAGGAAAACTTCTCTTCATTTTCACCACACCACCAAACTCGTCCACGAACTGACGGTTGAATCAAAAGTCGGAATTCAACCTTCCACGAGTCGTACTTCAACCACCAACCAGGGCGAGTCGTCTTCCATCCCCTGTAGCGTACGCACGAGAGTCCGTACATCCCGATTCAAACTAAGTCGCTGCGCGACTGCAAAGTTTCTCCTTGCGTGTTAAATCCTTAATTGTACATAAGTCTTCTGTTAAATGTGCATCATATAGAACCTTAATTAATAGTATAATGTGCATCATATAGAACCTTAATTAGAAATGCTTTCAGTGTCAGTGAATAGTTACATATGATAATTGCACTGTAAAATGACTTGTCATAGTACAATAAAAAATTATCAAAGATCATCAGGGTATATTCAACTTTGCAAATATAAAAACATTATATTAAAATAAATTCTCAAAGTTTTCTTAGTTTTTGTAAATTACAAATGTTACTTGCCTCGCTGAGTTATGGAACAATTAAAACAAAAATTGGAAATCAATAACACAAGGAATGAAAAATAAAAGGAACATTTCGTACAAATAGAAATACCTGAGTGTTTATTCATTTCGGTGCTGTGTCCTCTCGGTTGCGAAGAGCAACAGTGTTCGGGTGAACAAATTGTTGGGGATAGAAGGGAACTAGTGGCCGTGCCGGCACACCTACTTCATACCCCACAGTCCTTTAATAAAACTGTTATGTACTTTGTTTGTTTCGGTGTGAACGAGTAAAATTCCGCTGTGGCTCTTTTCAAGACCTGTTTTATTTTATCGTGGTTTGCCACCGTATAGGTTTGTATGTCATGCCTATTACCTGCCAGTCTCTTAATTAGAAAATTGTTACCCACAGCTAGCTTACAAAGACTTACCAATCAATTCCTTACAATCTATATCGATGGTGTTAATTGGTGGTATCTTTCTTTTTTTATTGATCTGCTGCTTGTTGTTGCTGGGAGCGATGTTGTTTTGGTAGTTGCTGTTGATTTTGTTGATGTTGACCGACTTTTGACTCCGGCATTTGTTGTTGTTGGTTAGCTTTTTGCTATTCGAGCGCAGCTATATTTTTCTTTCGGCGTCTCTCCTCTAGACGTGCTCTTGCCACTGCAGGTTTTGCTTCTAATTCGTTTATCTTCTCTTCTTCATCCTCAGACTAGGACGATGCAAGAGAAACGAAAGCATTATTTGCCCTATAAAAGTCATGGTTGGAGGGGGAGGGGAGAACCCATTTGCTGTTCTTTCTGTCACTTATATATTTTTCGGGGCCCTTTTCCTTTTATTTGTTGTTGCGTGTTTCTCTTCGTCCGTTTTCATGTCGGTACTTTCCGGCTTGTTTTCATTAAAATTAAAAACAAAGCCGACCTGCAGTGCCTGTACGAACCTCGACGCAATTAACTTTCTCGGTAACCTGCACTCGAACTCGCCTAGCGGCAGTCACCAGACACCCATGATACTTTTCAATATAAATACAGATTCGTTAACGATCGAAATATATTGTTATTTTTATTTTTCGCGCTTGCGACCGAGGTGATATATTTTGTTTCTTATAGTTGATTATAATGTTATTTTTCGCACTTCACTGAATTATGCACGTTTGTTTTATTGTATTTTATGCACTCTGTTTTTAATTTGTTTGATTAAGATGGGCCGGTCATGTGGCGAGAACGGAGAATGATAAGACCGTGCATAGAATTCTTGACGGTAGGCCATCTGGAAAGAGACCGGTAGAGCGGCCGCGACGGAGAGGGGAGGACAACGTTAGGTTTGACCTCGATGAAATCGGATTAGATCGTCAATCGGGGAAGGAGAGTGAATAGGACAGGAAACGATGGCGCAGCCGAGTCTTTGAGGTCATGAACTTCCGACTCTCTATAGGCCAATAAATAGTAGTAAAAATAGTAGTAGTAATCGCTTTTAATTCACTTACTTTCTAGAATTAAGTTTTTACGTTTACTAAAGGGTGGTTAAATTTTAAGGGCCGATGTTGATTTTGAATAAAACACAAATTATTTAGGAAATTATTGTCATTTCTTTTTATTATGATAATATTGGTATAGTTCAATTATGTATGGAACAAAATATCGGCCAAATGGCCGCCGCGACCTTTGCGGCACACCTCCATCCGATGGTCCAAATTTTCGATGACGCTGAGGCATAATGGAGGTTCTATGCCGTTAATGTTCCGAATTATCTCATCCTTTAGCTCTTGAATTGTTGCTGGCTTATCGACGTACACCTTTTCTTTCAAATAACCGCAAAGAAAGAAGTCCAACGGTGTCAAATCAACGTCCTGTTGAAAGTACATATCGTCCGCATCCATATCTTCCAATTCGGGCCATAAAAAGTTCTTTATCATCTCACGATAGCGAACACCATTCACAGTAACTGCCTGACCGGCCTCATTTTGGAAAAAATATGGCCCGATGATGCCGCCAGGCCATAAACCGCACCAAACAGTCACTCTTTGTGGGTGCATTGATTTTTCGACAATCACTCTTGGATTATCATTCGCCCAAATGCGGCAATTCTGCTTATTGACGAATCCACTGAGGTGAAAATGGCCTCATCACTGAAGATGATTTTCTTCGAAAATTGATCATCCGCTGTTGCCATTTCTTGCCACCATTCTGACCATTGACGACGCTTGAAATGGTCAAGAGGCCTTAGTTCTTGAGTCAATTGCACCTTGTAAGCTTGTAATTGCAAGTCTTTATGCATAATGTTCATCAATGACGAGCGTGAGAGGTGCAATTGTTGGGCACGACGACGAGTTGAGGTGGACGGCTCTTCAGCCACACTATCGCGAACAGCAGCAATATTTTCTGCAGTACGAGCTATACGAGCATGCACTGGTGTTTGCACATCTCCTACAGGCCCGGTTTGCTCAAATTTTTGCACGATTTTTCCGATTATACGCACATTTGGACGATTAAATTGACCGAAAAAAATCACGAAGTGCACGATATGCATTTTGATTTGAACGCCCATTTTCACAATAAGCCTGAATAACTTAAACGCATTGCTGGATTGTGTATCTTTCCATGGTTCAAATTGAATTAGTCTGAAATTGAGAAATGTCAAATGAAATGCAGAAAAAGCTTGATGTTTAGGTGTGGTTCACATTCAACATCGGCCCTTAAAATTTAACCACCCTTTATTTGTTTTTTTTTTTGTTGGTTTGTTTGTTTTTTGACTTCCTTTGTTTTGACTGTTTTGATTTTGGTCACCATATGTCTATTGAATTTAACCTTTTGTCGGGAACTTGAGTATATTTATTGTATGTCGCACTTGTTACGTTAACATTTAGTTTATCTATGTTTATTAATATATAACTCACTTTATCCGTTAATACTACAAAAGACTGGTTACTAATTCCGCTTATCAAACTGAACACACGTCCGTACTCTAGTGTCTGACAATTTGGGTGCAATCACTTTTGGAATGAGAAGTTAAACCTTGAACAGTTTAGGCTTGATCATTTTAGGGATGACAATTTAGCCGCAAGCAGTAAAATGTATATTTGGAAATTATATGAGGTGTTCAATGAATTTCAAGATCGTGTATGATTAAGATAAAGGGAAATGAACCCATGTGGTTTCCTTGAGAAGCACCAGATATGGTTAAGATAGAAACTTAGAGAGCGGACTTACAGCGAGCATTGTAAAAGTAAAATATTTTATAGAAGTAACTTATATTCATTTTTAAGATCAGGCCGTACATTTTTAAATCCTCCAGTAGTTCAGTGGAGTATATGCAATGAAGACATAACACACATAGCGATAGCTTCTTACACGGAAAAAGCGATGGCTGCTAAATACTTATCCATTGGGGTCGTTCTCCATAATAATTGTAATCGCTTAACGTGAATTCTCCTGTGTTGATTATTGTTTGGTTGGATATATCTTTGGCGCCAGGCTAATAACGTTGCCCGGAAAAACAAATTATTATGGAAAATTTAACAAGCCTCAGACTTGTTAAATAGGGGCAAGACCGAATCCCGGTTGTAGTGTCGATGATGATGATAATGATGATGATGGTTATATCTTGGTAAACTCGTAAAAGTGCATAAAACCTATACATCATTAACAGGGAGATGAAATGTGAAATCTCTCAGTCTAGATTACGACACGTAGAGAAACTCTGTGATAGTCGGGTAGCGTTCTCGAAACTCTACGTTTTTACCAAATATCGTGATTCAATTATTACGTAGCTAAGTCGGAATTTTACTCTTGACACCGGGGACATCCAAGTTGATTCCCCTTACATATAAACCGCCAAGGATTGCCATAAAATGTCTGCATCAAACGAGAGTAACATTAGTATTTCTTTATTGTTAATGTGCCTTTTCATAATGAACCGAAAGTTAAAAATCCAAGTTGGCATGATGAGGCCAAAAACCCAAGAGTACAAAAAGAAGATATCCCTCATGGACAAATAGGGCCGCCCATAATTTAAGCAAATAGGTGACACAGAGGTCCATAAGATATACAAATGGTGTCACGTTGTGTTAACCTTAGGCACAAATTGCTTGGAATTGAAATATTCACATGCCAAAGGAAAAAAACGGGGATCAATCAGGGATTGCAAATATTCACCCAAAAATCTAGGGTAAACAAAGATTGCTGCACATACGTAGCATGCATATTAAGGTAGTGTGCCCTGATTTAAAGGAAACATCAATGAAGGGTAAAAAGAAATTGAAAGATTACCTATCGACTTACACGGTGGCGGATATCGCAAAGGGAAATTTATCCACTGACGAAGATTGACATTGATAACAAACCAACACAGCCATTATCTTCAAAAGTGGCAAGGCAATGAAAAACAAACATTTTCTTATGTCAAAATAATCAAGAGTTCTGCTGATGCTAATTGCGTCATGCTCAATTTCTATTTCCCTCGAAAGTGGCTGAATTTTTTGTATGTGACGATTGTTCATAAAGAAAATATGAGATAACTTATTAATGGTGATAACTAATTAATACTATATATTGTACAGTAATAATCAATTAATCATAATAAATTGAGAAAGAATAAAAATACTCTAGCAATGTCTATTGAATCGTCGGAGTCCGGTCATGTTGCATTAACATAGTATGGGAAGAAAAATATGCCATAAGGGGGTTCTTTTAAGCTTGCCCGAAGAACCCAACTTCCAGTGTTTCTCGTCAATGCAATCGCATTGGCACCTGAAAACATTTCCTTTTCCAAGGACATTAATGCATACAACGCATTACCTAAATTACTAAAAAGAATTTCACCAACAGGGCATTTTTCAATGCATCAACGCATCGGCAAAATTTTCCCAACGAAGAATTCTTAGCATTCATAATTCAATGCATCAAACTTACTTTCCTAGAAGAATTCCTTATGGAACAAACATCATATCCCTGAAAGAAAACACATCGGTTACAGTACCGTGTAACCACCATAACCAAGGATAATGATCATTGCGTCGCCTATTCCCAGTCTCACCATGTATACAATAAATTCCCCCACATACACATTGGCTGGCGACCTTTTTGCTCAACGACAAAGCAACTCCTAGCAGCTCATAGACGCAGCTGCATACAATTAGCGCAATAGACACTAAAACTAAATTCTTTCGCACACATCATGTGCAAACAAAAGAACGCTGTTCTTCCTCAGGCATTCTGGCGATACGATAGACAATCCAAATTGTTTGAGGTATCCCAAATGCATTTCCCATTTAATGAGTTGCAGTTTATTTATTTAGCCGACCCTCATTACAGGCCGATGCCTTAAGTCGCTTCTCCCTTTGTTCTTTTTTCCTTGTTGTAGGTTTCCTAATCACGGTGATGTGTACGATCACACATACACACCACTGCATAAAGAGATCGCCATCCATGGGTCACACCCAGTAAGGAAAGATCGCATTTCCTTGGTGGCCACACCCTTAAGAGAACATTTTCTCTTTCTCCTCCGTATCACACCCTTAACTGAGGATTGAATTCAAGTCAGAGTTCTATCCTCGAAGAGTCTTTTACCATCGCCCGACCGAGCCGGTCGGCCCGTCTCCCACTCTTCTTTGCGCGCCGAGGATGCGTACATCCCTTAGTCAAAGGGTAATTTCGAACGGTGATCCGAGTTAAGTCAAAACTTGCATCGTTAAGTGTTGTCATTCCCATTAAGCTAAGTGTTTTTAAGTTTTCAATCCGAATATATTGTCTTTCGAGTTTAAATTAAACAAGGGCATGGTAATTTAGTGAAGTGGCAACAATAGACTAATCTACATTAAAATAATGAAAGTTTAAACCATTTTAGATAAATCGAAAACACTAAGTGCCCGTGCATCATTAATTTTGTACTCTCAAATAAAGTTAAATAAAAACCAGTTTGAACTATTAAGCCTTGTGTGTTTTACTGCTTGTGAACGTCCTTGGTCGAGATTCACCATGTTTTTCTAGTGAACGGTAGCCTATCGTTGTTCGAACAGCGGAGTGTTGTGGAGTTTCTGTACTTTTATCCTGTCGTTGTATCCGGAACTATTTGCAGTGGAATTATGATAGGCGGAGAAGGGAAGCCCGTGCCGTACGTCGGCGCAACCTACTTCTTCCCCACATCGACACTGGAAAAATATAAATTAATACAACGAATAGTGTTGGTTAATTATTATTTTATCTATAATTATGCATTATATTACGGCGTGGTGTTTTTTTTTTTACCGTAATTGCTCGCGTCTATGGATTTAGAGCGTTTTGAAAAGGCGATTCAAACCCACGCTATGAAAAGTTTGGACCAGAGCACAGACGTATCCAACCGCGACCTTGAGCAGAATGATGTTTCAATATGTAATTTAAACTGTATAATTGTTACATATATGCTCTGGTATATGGCACTGATGAATTTCTTCTATCGAGTCGTTGCAATGACACAGAAGTCTCGCGTCAAGCAGTGTAACGCAAGGTGTAATTTCTACCAATTAGACACTGGCAACTCTTTCGTAATCGAGATAATAACTGGCTCCGATGTTGTAAATAATTTAGTGCCTCTATTCTTCCCAAAGTTATAACTTACCGTCTGTTACGTCTCCAGCGCCGTGCTTCCTCTTTCGAGGGAAGAGCGTGGCGGTTATATATTTTAAATTAATTATAGTTAGTTTTTATTTATTTTATTTTATTTGAACTCAGCTATCTCAAGCTGAGCTCTCTTCTGAACTAACTTTACAATATAAATGTTCCTGTTTTTATAGAACATTTTATTCCAACTAACTGTGTCGTATAAAATGAACAAAACAATCCAGAAGTTTCTGTGACTTATAATTTTGAATAAACTTTGAACGAAAATTAAAGTGCTATGTTTTGAAATGAAAAAAGTGTTAGTTATGAAAAGGGGCATGTTTTTAAATGTGCTGTAAGTGACTGGATATAGAATATTGTGTCTGTTTATTTATGAATTGTATTAAATGAGAATGTAAGATATGTGAGGATGTAGTTTTAAAGGTTGTGTTAGAAAGGACATGAGATTAGTGTTAAAGCGAATAAGGGTAGTATTCTGGAATACAACATCTCCCACCCTTCTTCGAGAAAGAAAATTATCCTTGAAGAGAATAATTTTCTGTTAACTATTGCTTAGATTAGGATTAATTACAGACTTGGATTTTCGTTCAATTACAATGGCGTTCAAAGTTAATCTTATATCAAAAGTTACAAAAATCCAAAAGTTCTTAATACTAGAGAAATAGGTTACAATAATCCAAAAGTTTACTTATAGTCTACTTACATTATATTTTAACTAACTTTAAATATTTCCAACTAACTTAAAATATTTCCACTTGGAACCTTTTCTTTTATTATCCAAAATAATTTTTTTTTTCTATATATATGATTAATATTAATTCTCAAAATTCTCTTTTTCGTTTGCACGGCCAATTTTGAGTTTTCTTCTATCAAAAATTCTCTAACCACCGCGTCTGCTGTTATTTCACACGTAGCAGAGTTCAGCGTCCTCAGAGCATTCGCAACTCTATCTCCGTATTCCCGAACGGTTTCTCTGAAGTTTTGTTTCAGGGATATCAACTCATTGTGTGCCGTTGACCGAGATTGCTCCTCATTATATCCTGATTCAAGTTTATCCTTTAAATCCTCCCATTTAGCGATTGTGCTATACCTAATCAGATCATAGGCATGACCCTCTAATCTATTTTTGACTAGCTCCAAAAATGTTTCATATATCTCCGGGTCTGCCCTTTTTATAGATCTAAATAAAACGTCTCCCCCGGAAATAAATTTATCTAGATCGCAGGGTTTCCCGTCAAAGGTAGGGACGATTCTGAAAACATCAGAAATTCCGACAGAAAGAGCCATTTCAAGGGGGTTATGGTGTATTTGTAGAGAGTGGATTTGTTCTTCCCCCTGCCTAGCCGCCTGTCTCGTGTAATACGGACTCGTAATATTGAAAACTTTGAAATCAATGTATGGTAAAATCACTTCTTAAAAATACGGTATATAAAAATGGCCTTTCTTTTAGTTATTCAATATATATGGAAAAGAAAGTTAATTTGGTCCCAAAGCTGTAAAGAAAGAGAATTCGACGAAAAAGAAAAAACGGAAATGTCTTCGAAAAACTTAAAAGAGAATATTCGAAGTAATTTCTATTGGAAAAAAATTTTTGTAAAAAGTTAAAAGTTCCAAGGTGAAAATATTGCTACGGAAAAATGAAGAGAGAAAAATTGATATTTTGCTAACGATTCTTACTACTAATATATGTGGGCTAACTGTTGATTGATGTTTTGTTCTTTTTTGATTGATGTTTTGTTCTTTTCGACATTACCACTTCCTGGATTCCAATAGTGTAGTTTCTTCTTAAAAAAATTTTTCTTGAGTTATTGTCTTCTTTTTATATTATTTCCGCTTTTTATATTATTACTGCCAGGCAGACTTCACGCCCTATAGTTGTGTGTTATCCTGGTCTTTTTTTTCCTTTTTTTTCGTCGTTTTATTTCTTATTATATTTTTTTTTCAAATCTCTGAGGTTAATTTGTATTTCCTCAGCAGTTGCGTTGACTTCGTACAAGGAACTTTCATCAATAGTTACACTCGATACATCGAATGTTCCGCCATCCAAGTCGAAATTGAGGACATTCCTTCCCTCTTTAGGGTTTTATTCCGCCAGTCGTCGTTAGTCGCACTAATCTTCCTCTGGGATCGAGTCGTCCTTCGGGGATTGGTCTTCATTCGAGGAATAAGTCGTCCTTCGGGGATTGGTCTTCCTTCGGAGTTTGGTCTTCTTTCGGGGATTAAGTCGTCCTTCGGGGATTGGTCTTCCTTCGGGGATTGAGTCTTCCTTCGGGGATTGGTCTTCCTTCGGGGATTAAGTCGTCCTTTGGGGATTGGTCTTCCTTCGAGGAATTAATCGTCCTTCGGGGATTGGTCTTCCTTCGGGGATTAAGTCTTCCTTCCTGGATTGGTCTTCCTTCGAGGATTAAGTCTTCCTTTGGGGAGTACACCAGTCTTCGTGGATCCCACCACTGCCACCAGTGTTACCTCTCCAGCGCCGTGCTTCCTCTTTCGAGGGAAGAGCGTGGGGGTTATATATTTATTAAATTAAATATAGTTAGTTTTTATTTATTTTATTTTATTTGAACTCAGCTATCTCAAGCTGAGCTCTCTTCTGAACAAACTTTACAATATAAATGTTCCTGTTTTTATAGAACATTTTGTTCCAACTAGCTGTGTCGTATAAAATGAACAAAACAATCCAGAAGTTTCTGTGACTTATAATTTTGAATAAACTTTGAACGAAAATCAAAGTGCTATATTTTGAAATGAAAAAAGTGTTAGTTATGAAAAGGGGCATGTTTTTAAATGTGCTGTAAGTGACTGGATATAGAATATTGTGTCTGTTTATTTATGAATTGTATTAAATGAGAATGTAAGATATGTGAGGATGTAGTTTTAAAGGTTGTGTTAGAAAGGACATGAGATTAGTGTTAAAGCGAATAAGGGTAGTATTCTGGAATAAAACACGTCTCTATTCTTCCGTGGCTTAGTCACATATCTAAGCTTATCAGCGTCTGCCACAATATTTCTATATATCTTGCCAGAGATCAGCGATCCTTTCATCAAACAAAATCCAGTTAACCTCTGATACGGCAGCAAAGAAAATTCGCTTCACTCCGAAAAGTAAAATTTTTATAAATAAAGAGAAACCCTTTTTTTACTTTGGCAAAATTGTAACTCGTTTATTCGTTTTTCGAAGGCCTTTCTTGTATATCCTTCCCGCATATAGAGTTGTCGGCAAATCCGTTTTGACGGTAATATTCCACCTGCACTTGAAAGTTATTAATTGGATTTTTAATTCTAATTTCACAAAATGGCAAAACTTATAAATTCCCGATCGATCTTTTACCTCGGTTGTTGTATCTTATTTGGTTAAGCCATTTGCCGATTGGGCAACTAACTTACTGTTCAGCAAATAAATTGCATTCAGATCTAAATGGAACTTTCCAATTAAGATGTCATAACTTATTTACAACCACTTACAACGTACTAAGAATTCATTTGGCTTTTAGAACCCAAATCCAACTAAACCATATACCAACATCTTCTAACTCTTGATGTATAACCTAACCACATGTGCAATATTCTCAAAACCGAACTTTAAAACATATATTCCGAGAAACTTTCCTTGCTTAGATAAAATTTCTCGTGAAACTTGAAATTCAAGAATTTGTTTTAAGTTGTGAATTTTTCATTGCATCCCTTGTTAAGAGGAACGGTTGCACTCTACGGTTTTACAAGTTCAACTATAACCCAAAGCCTTTTGGGAAACTTTGCCAACAACTTTGTTAACAACTTTGCATTGTGCGTTCTTTTAAATGACAAGACTTGGGAAAACATTATAATTTTGTTAACATTCCATGAGTAGATAATCGCTTCCATTCTTTTTAACCCCAACCTAAGTCTCTAATCATGCTGTACTAAAGAAATCCATACATCAAGTATACACGACTTCGGCCCTGGAACGCTCCACTCATGCGGAAAGACACGCAATTCTGACGCATGAATCAGCCCTCCCGAAAAGTTCGAGAGTTAAACTATTCCTTCCGAGGAGCTGAATACACGTGGAGGTCGCCACCCATTTCTCCAGTGCACATGCAGACAGTAGTAAAAAGTGATACGCGCCCACAATCACAAAGTTTACCAATAAAAACAAATTGAAGTATTATATGTCGTACGAGTCCTTGAAGGACAAACGGCTGACTATTGTAGTTGGGTCGGACTGAGTATATTGAGCTGGGTGGGAGTGTGTTTTCGTTACACATGCTCCACCAGTACTTATTTGAAAACGGAACAGTTACAGTTGAGCATGGTAATCGAAAGGAATTGTGAAGGATATATTGGCTGAACTTTTCGATGTCTTTGGCTCTATTTGCCGTCTTTCGACACATTCGTAACATGGTTGTTAGCGAAAGTTTAGATACTCCGAATGTAGATCTAGAAGAACGAGACGTAGAAAGTTGTTATTTATAAACTTCCGGCAATTCGGAGTTAGTGAATAATGGCATGACGTGGGGGCAATCCGGATTTCTGTAAATGAGATTTCAGTGATTGCAGACAAACAAAAACCCGACCAATGTGCCCTGGAATAAATTAGACTGCTGTCTTTTGGTGAATGCGTATGAAGACGTCATGTATGCAATGATTAATTTATATTGTAGTTCAGTTGACAAAAATTAGCCTTGAATGGAAAATCTTCAAGCTTCGCTAGTTTATTTTAAATGATATGCTAACAGTTCCTAGCGGCTTGAAGTCGCTATGCTCGCGATGTGTTCACTTTTTATTTAATTTACTTTTTGGACCTTCTTTCGGTGTTCTCTTAGTTGGACTTCCTTAGGGCAGCCTTATTAGAGATCTTCTTTCAGTGTTCCTTTAGGCCCACAAAAACTAACATTTGAACTAATTACATTGTGCGCATCAGACGCTGAAACCCCACCAAGGTTATGATAACAACCGAATAAGAACAGACTTAAATCCTTTGACGTGAGTGAAATTTTGAACGGCTTGAGATTATAATGACTAAGAGATCCGTAATCAGGGAAGGCATTCTACAATCACGTCGTTCGGCTGAAGAACGATTCCTGACATTTGTATGTAAATCTGATGCCTTTTAAAGGTGTTGCGGAAAAAATGTCTTCATCAAGTTCAGCCACGGGAGCTCCTATCCTTTGTAAAAAAAAAACCGTTTGGTCTAATGGTGGCTTGAAAATTTTGGGCGCAACTTCTGTTATGTGTAGATAAATCTCTTCTTGATGAAGAGCGTACGTGTTGTATATTTGGTCTGTATTTCTGAAGGAAATGGGGTTGTCCCAGATGCAGATCCAGTCCAGCAAGTAGTGTTGCGGTAAAGTTTTGTAGTCAACGTATGACACTGGTTTACTTCACCCGCCAACAACTGCGGCACCGAGGGGAAACAAAATACAAAAACACCACAACTTGTACAGATAAAAATTAATTTTCTTTTCTTTTAATAGTTCTTGATTGTTCACAATTGATTTCGAATTTACACTTTGAATTTGTCCTTTATTTATCATTCAATGATTCCACATGCACAAATACATTAATAAAATTTACTTGTTTTCTTGAAGATAATTAGACCGACTTTTCATGGCAAATATAAAACTTTACGCGTAAGATGAAATTCCCTGTGTTCTTAAAATGACGTCCAATTCTTGAGAAGACCAATTCTCGACTCCACTGAAGGTGCGACGTAGCGTGTGTACGCTGCTGTAGTTGTATAGTGACTACTGCGTGAACGGTCGATGTAGCGTGTACACGCAGCGGTGGATATTTTACGACTCGGTGCGGCGTGACCGTCACCGGTGGTGGATGTGAAGCGACTGACTTGAATTAGGGATAAAGATTGGTGATTTAATTTTGCACACCGGACCACCAATAGAGATCGTCTTAACGCTTCTGCTTTCTCATGTGCCACGCCCGTTGAGGTGTGGTGAACACTTCGCTTAATTCGATAGTCGACGAACATGGGAGAATGAGAGAACAAAAACACAATGATTTCGGGGTGGGTTTGGTTGTGTGTGCATGAATCAATGCAGCTCTGAGGATAACCGACTAACCTAATCCGATGAATATATCAGAGTGCATTGAACTGTAGGAAGACAGAACTGTGAAGGAGAGGAAAATGTAGCTGGTGATATTCACCTGTGAAAAGAGATCACTGATTCCCAGCGAATGGAGTGTCTGGGGAAAGTCGAAGTGACTCTACTTTGGATAGGGTAATATTATCGTGGGAACTAATTAAATATTTTGATAATTTCCCCAGCGATTGCATGATTATGCAACAGCGTCGTTTGATTCAACTTGTTGTTGCTAAACACATGGATTGGAATTTCCAGTTGAAATCTCATGGTTAGAGGACTGGAGTTACCGTATGGCAGAAAGGTAGCTGAATTCAATTATGCATTACTTGCATAGAATTATGAATTCAGCTATGCGTCTGTTTTTGCAACATGCTTTTCAGGTGAGTAGGTAAGTAGGAGAAATTGGGGTTGGTTTGACACGTTGTTGCCGGTCGAAATTAGGCGGAAATAGTGGGTTGGTTCTCCATGTAGTATAGAGAACCCCCACAATAGTTCCCGTTCTTTGTCGACGTGTTGCGATTCTTTTCCGTTCCAACACCGGTGTTTCTTTTCTACTAAACCATGTATCACATTTTCGACTGTGCAAAATAAGCTAAACATTGAAAATGTTTGGAAATCTAAATGCATCAGACACATGTATACTATCAAGGTTTTGTTTTTTGGAAATCGCAATCATCGTTCCGTTACAGAGCGGGGAAGCTGTGGAACTCCCTTCCCACGCGAGTGTTCCCGGAGCGTTATTTGGTGGCATCTCGGGGCGCCCAGTCGGCGGTATAAGTTCGCCTCTCCCGAGAGCAGTCTAATAAAATAAAAAAAAATAAAAAAAAAATTATAAATAAATAAATAAATCTCGCGAAATTTAAAAATTGCCGCTACGCGTTGAACGCACTTCAGATTAGTTACCTCTGCTAAATCGGTTGGGCTCCTCGATAGTATACTGGTTAGTATACTCGCCTGTCACGCGGGAGACCGGGGTTCGATTTCCCGTCGGGGAGCCTCTGGCGCAAGACTAATGACCTTGCCCGAACAAAAACAAAAAAAATCATTATGGAAAATTTAACAAGCCAAGACCGGTCCCCGGCTGTATTGCCGATGATGATGATTTACTCCGCAAACCCGTCTCCACCTTGATCGTTAAATACGATCTACTTTTAAAAGATCGACTTACTGGCCATCAGTGGGGGTCGCAAATTGGCATTGCTTCTCCATTTGCAGTTTGTTTTAAGGCAAGTCCTTATTTTGGGATAACTTTTGTTAGTTAGCAGAGACGATGTTTGAGCTTTAGGTTGATAAATGCCAGATAACAGATCATTACTTACGATTTTCAGTAATTCTCATTAGATACTATTGTGGCGGTTCCGCCAAACCCCGCGGCCCACTTCCCTGAAAAACCCCCATAGTTTCATCCCAGTCTGCATAGGTTTTTGCTAATGCAATCGCATTAGGCACCTGTAAATGCGTCACGCATCATATGAATCAAATTTGTAATCTAAGGGTCCCTGTAAAAGAATCCTTACCTTTCATGCATCTCTTCGCATACAAATTCCCTGTAAGAATTCTTCCCTAACTTACCAGGGATCCCAAAACCAATTCGGCACCTTGCCAGGCAAATCCCCCTAGACGAATTCCTGAAAACAAAATGATTTGGTTTACATACAATGTAACTATCATTTCAGGGACCATAAACATAGCGTCGCCTATTTTCCGGCCTCACCAAGTGTATGATAAATCACCATACATACACATTGGCTGGCAACCTACACCCAAGGGACTAAAACAAATGTACGCATCTCGCGTCTCTTGGCACCAATTAAATCCTACAGCATAAGCAAATGCAAATAGGAATTCAATACCTACCCTTACCAGCGATGCCATAAACACCATTTCCCGGTAATCTAGCTAAATCCCATTAGCACATTTCCACATTGCATTGCCGCCTATTTATTTAGCCGCAATGCACATCTCAGGCAAACGTCCCCTTTGTCTTCTCACATTTCGGCATCTACTTCTCATCAGCAGCGGCATGAGCAAACAGAAAACCTATTATCATCCAAGGAGATTCGGTTTGTTTCCTTTACCGAACTCGCATCTCATGAATACACTCTATGCCCTTTTCGTCGTTTCAGATTTGTTCTCGTGGCTTTGTCCGATGAAAGAACCCATGTACACACATACACGAGTACTACCAACGATCTTCACGGTCCCTTTGTCCTTACCGCCTGTCTGCTTCATTTATCCATCGCCTTCGTGCGTGTGTTGAACATTATGATCTTCACGATCACCCATGCACACATACTACCATGATCTCCATTACGAGATCTGGTTTTCTGTCCCACAAAGAGAGACTTTACGTCCATATACAACGTATCCTTAGTGGAGAGAAACGTTTTATCTCTCAGGGAAACTCACCCCATTAGCGAGTCGGCTCTGCACGAGCCGTTTATCGCTGAGTCTAATTCCATCTGCCGACCACGCTGGTCGTGCTATCTCCCGCTCTCCGGTGAGCACGGGGACGGAGTCGTGTGTGTAGTAATTTAGAAACAAAAAAGAACAATAAAATAAGTAAAAATCATGTGCCTCATAAACATAACTCGCATTTCCCACGTACAGTGTTATCCAAGAATGAATTAATAGGCATATTCCGGCCTTAGCACAGGTCTTCCTTTCTCGGAATATCAAAATTATATAAAGTATTGTTAATATTAATTTTCATCAAGATCAATGTGGTAACAGAAGCAGTGTTTTTATTTAGTAAATAGAACATTAACGTAACATTCCAGTGTTTTACTTTTCTCGTTTAAATTGTTTCCGTAGTTGTGCAGTTTTGTCCTGCGTTATTTTCTGGGTTGTCCGCTCGGTATTTAAGTGTTCGGTTTGTTGGCTTGCGAACGATACGTGTCGGAACTTTGTATGGTCATGTTGGCGGAGGAAAGTGAACGGAGTGTCCGTGTTTGGCACAATACTTCCTCCCCACACTATTACACCAGGATTTTTGTAGTAAGTGGTTATTAGTGGATAACGGCGCCAAAGTTATTTCCTAATGTCTTAGTGGTATTATTGTCTCATGCTTGTTTCTTCATTGGTAGCATCAGGTTACGTGAAAGACATTTATCCCAGAGAGGATTTAATGAATAAGGTGACACTATCGAGTTTTCTTCCAGATGAAGGTTTGCATTGTAAGGTTTTATTGTTTAGAGTTTCTATGTTTGGACTGATCAATTTAACATTATTCAACGCAGGGTAACTCATTTTGAGGGATTCCCGAAAAAATCATCAGCGCCCATATAGAGCATTAACGTAGCAATCACTGTTAGCTGCTGGTGCCTTCTTTTGTGGTGTCGCTTTGGCGGTGGGTCGTGCTGCTGCGGTAGTTTTCACTTCCTTCGCTGCCTCTGGAACCTTCTTGATGTCCTTGGCGGCGTGAGTTGCAGGCTTTGGATCAGTTTTCTTCTCGACCTTTCCTCCTTTGGCGGTCGTGCTTTCGGCATCACCTGTCTTAGTTGGCTTTTGTCTGTCGTCACCCCTTTGTTGTCCGTAGGGGGGTTTTCCGGGTACATCATCCGTGATGGCAATCCTGGTGGAGGGCCAGGTGGAATACGCATGCCTGGTGTTGATGGAGTTTCTGGCCACCGTGGTAGTAGTCGCGACATTAATGGCGGCGAACGACTTTGTGGTCGTAGTCGTGGATGCGGTCGGACGGTCGGCGATTAGGGCGTGCCTGGCCTCTGCAAACTCCGTGGCCTCGTCAAAGTATGTCTCCTCGGACTGGTCGAGCGATCTCTCTTTCAAATAGCGTTGGACGACGGTAGTCCCTCAATCCACCAGACTTAGGAGTTGTTCGTGCCGATTCCGAATCTCATCCAAATCTCGTTAGAGGGAGCGCTCGTGCGATGGTTGGTCTTTGCGTCTGGACCCCAGTGTGTCCCGCGACCTTAACGTCGGTCGCGAACTGAGCAGCGGGATGTATCCACAATCTGGATCCCTTGCAGTGACGCCGCGAACTTGGTCGCGGTTGATCCGTACGTCTGGATCCTCTAGTATGCCGCGATTGGCGGCGGTCGGTCCTTAGGCTGGACCTTCTAATATGCCGCGAATGACGGCGGACGGTGCTTAGGCTGGACTTTTTAATATGCCACGAATGACGGAGGTCGGTCCTTAGGCTGGACCTTTTAATATGCCGCGAATGTCGCAGCGATATGTAGCTGTAGTTGGGGCAGCTTTGGTTACTGCGCCATGAATCTGGCGGCAGTATTGTAGCTACCATGTGGGCAGCTCATTTTTGCTCCGTGAACTTGACGGCGGTAAGGTAGTTGCACTGGGGCCAGTTCGTTGATGCGAACTGGCAGCAGTGGATTGGATCCACAGACTGGATCCGGCTAGAAGGACCAAATTTTTGCGTTCAACAAGCGTCGAACGCAACTTCTACTAATAACTGGATCTTGTTGGTGGGCCGGGGGATGACATCAGGAACAATGTTATCTCCTGGCGTGCGCGACGTTGTTTGTGCTTGTCCACTAGCAAAAGGTATTGTGGTGGTGGGCCAAGGAAATGGCGTCAGGAACAATGCATAGTTCCCTTGCCGTGCGACGAGGACAGTTGCCGTTGACTGAAACCAATTCAGAACTAAAATGCTGTAAAAGAAAATGATTACCTCAATTATTGATTGACTGCAGCAATCCCAGAAATAATCCTCCAGAAATGCTAACAGGTTGATATCAATTTTAGTATTGTGAGATATTAAGTTTTATTTCAAGAGATTATTATGATGTTTACAGATTAGCATTATTTGCTTGATCGAATGCCCAAAGTAGTTAACGAAGAAGGTAAATTGAATGAAGTTGGTTGACAGCTAGCAATTTTGTTGTTTTCGTTGTCATGACAACTGTTTGCTGACTTTTGTTGCTTATGATTGCGATGGTTGCATTCAATTGCGAATTCGCTGGTTGCATCCAGTGCGAATCCGCAACAAAGCGACTGCGGGTTTTTTGGAAGTTAATTTCCAATTCCCAGTTATCACAATGCTCTGTGATATTGTTTTTTATTACACAAACGCGCACACAAGAGGGCATTTTGAAGTACTGTGGGAACGAGATCGCGCTGCCAGCAAGGGCGAGAGTTCTACCTCGTCTCCACCGTCACTTCCACTAAAAGTTCCACGAATGTTCCGCCAAACACTAGAGGAAAACTGTTCACCCGGAAAGCAATCACTGGACAAATAAAATACCGACATATGTTGTTCGACGTTAACTTAATAATTTTATTATTTTTATTGGTCCGTAAATCTATTACACTTAATTGGATTAACGAAACAAGACAATTACACAAGGATAGAAGGACGCACAGAGACAACACACACGACGTTAAACTTAGTTTAATTGAAAGCACCCTTACTCAACTTGACTTAATTATATACGCTTCTCCGCCGTCCGCGGAGAGCGGGAGTGTCGTGTGACCAGCGTGGTCAAAGGATGGCAATGGACTCGTCGAGGATAGAACTCTGACATGAATTCCATCCTAGCTTAGGTTTAAGGAAAGGGAAGAGAGAGAGAAAAACTTTTCTCTTAAGGATGTGGCCGCCACAGAGATGCACTCTTTCAGTGCAGTGGTGTGTGTGCCTAGAACAAAGAAAGGGTCATAAAGTGCATTCCTGTGATACGATTTCGGTAAAGCAAATAAAACCGAAATCGTCGGATGCTAATGGGATCTTTGTTGGAACATGTGCGGCTGAACAAAGAGACGACGATCCGATGTTAAAATGTGCTAATTGCTTGGTGGACGAAACAAGTCCCTTGCTTGCATTTGTATATGCTGGGAAATTCGTTTGTGGCAAACGGGTTCTATCTTTGCATTATTTATGCTTTGAATTCAATTGATGCCAAGAGACGCGGAATGCGTATTTGCTTTGGTTTGCACATTGTGCGAGTCAGAGAATTTTATTGCTGGGAGAAAAAGGTCGCCGGCCAATGTGTATATAAAGTAATTTATCGTACACATGGCGAAGCTGGGAATAGTCGACGCAGGGGTAATATTTCCTGATATGCGGTTGTATTATATATAACCGATGAATTTTCTTTCAGGTAATTTATGATACTCTTACAGGAATTGTATGCGAAGAGAAGGTAAGAATTCTTTTACAGTGACTTTTTAAGAATATAGATTTGATCTATATAATGCGTGAGACATTTACAGGTGCTAATGCTATTGCATTAGCAGAAACTGATGTAGATTGGGTTGTAATAATGGGGGTTTTACGGTAAGTAGACAGTGGGGTTTGGCGGAACCGCCACAGTACCCTTAATGTCACTCTTATAATTCACCCTAAAAACGATTAGAATCAAAGCGCCGACGCATCAGACCACAGTTAGATGTATCTATTGTCTGAACTTGTTGCATAAGCTGAGAGATGGGGACATTATTGCTCTGATGGAGCTGATGATCTTTACGATTGTATTTTTGGTGCGGTGTGTTCCAATCAACGATTGCATGTGGGTAAACTTGTGGTGTCGTCACACATTCGTCAACAAGTACAGCATCTAGTGGGGTAAAAATTCAAGATTGTTGGATATAAACCCATGTATGTATACAAAAAATCATTGTAATGTACGATGTTTTAGCTGGTGGCGATATTGTAGTTCTTCGAAAACAACGTGAAACGATCAGTCGCCGTGAACGACGAACGCTACCACGAGATAATAACGAAGTTTTTTTTTGTCGAAACTGATGGTATCGACATAAACGACATATGGTTTCAACAACTACAGGCATTCTGCTCGAGTTATATTGTTCATTATCGATCGAAATGGCAATATGTCCATCAAGAATATGCTATTTTACTTCGTTGTATTTTTGAAGTCAAGGTGTTTTGGTGACCCTGACACCACGCGCAAGCTAAAGACAGCCATTATTGTTTATATCAATACTGCATATGATCAATTATAACCCCAGGTCATGGAAAATCCTGACAAGCGGAACGAGATCTGCCCTCCGAAGTCCCGGCTCACACTTCTTCAATATTTTCCTTCATACCTCAATTGTCACCGATCAAATAGGCGAAACAAAAATAATTACTGAAATTGGATAAAAACTTGCTGTTATTTTCAACGTTTCCATCATATACATCTTAAGGGAACATCCTGTAAATGCTCGACTCTTCTCGCGACTCTCTTCCAACTTCAATCAATCAATTTTGCAATATAAATCATTAAAAAAAAAATCAGATGAAATGAATCCACTAGGAACACAATTATTGTCAGTTGCAAGTCTCCAAAATGTTTCAAATTCCAGGCGAACAATGACATTCACCCTGGTAAACGAAAAGTATCCGTTGTCCCTAAATTAAAATCAGATTCGAATATTGGTTGCAAATCTCTTTCTAATTGTCGGTCATAAATTCTCGGTTACGTGACTTGTTTTCAGCTAAGAGTACTCGTATATCTCCCGTGCAGGTGCATAAATTCTATCGCTCTGTCAGAAGGCGACAGATAATGGCAGAAGTCTGTACTATAAAGTGTTAAATATAAAAGAAAGGAGAAAACAACAAGGAGGAATAAAAAATACGTTTAGCACGACAAATATATTTTTATTATCCTGCTCGACTGCAAATCCTGTTGCACTGATGCTGTAAAGTTTGCACGATATTGAAACAAAAAGCCGAGAACAAGGTTCAATGGTCCTTCGCACTTTACACCTTTCGCAGGATAATGGCTCAAAGTGAAGACGATGAAAGACACTTTTGTTATATCCAAGCCGCCTAACGGCTTATATGCGGTATGCCGTAGGTGAAAATAACATAAATGTGGGACAGTCAATGGCATACACGGACGCCTGAGTTAACACCCCACCCACTCGTTTCATAGTCCTTGCATAGTTGTATGAGAGAGTTGATTCTCTTAGCACTCCCACCGGGACTAGAGTTGAAAATGGACGGCTTGGCATTTCTCTGTGTGGGGGTCTTTATTACGTTCGGCCTTTGTCTATTGTCCTATTTTGTGTGTGGGTCGTATATTTATATGTTGCAACGGATAGCCGTTGGATGTTCATGCACGGTCTCGTGAAGTTCAACGGCTAGACAATGCATCAAATGCGGCAATAAAATGGGCACTTGGAGGACCTCGAACAACAACGTATTGCATGTCCTTTTTACAACGGATATCATATTGAATCTTTGTTGGTACGATTTCTCGTCAGTACTGACTGCCTTTGCCTGGAATGTGCATCTACTGAGTCCAAGAGTGTTGTGACTTTGTTGTCGTTGTAATAAGTTTTCCTCAGCCAGACACGTATTCAGTAAAACGAGGAATGTAATATCGGATATCATCTATTGCTTTTTTTTAATTCATGAGTATAAAACGAATTAAAAACTATTTTACAGTCTTGAGTGATATTTTATTGTTAACACTTTGACTAGAAATGCCATGGAAGCATTTTAGTCCTTTCTTCAGACACTTCTACGGAAAGCTTTATTACTAGCAATAAACTTAAATGCCGGCCCTATGTCTGTGACTTCTAATCCGTTGCAGAACGTACAACCAATTCCCCGCTTTTGTGTCCGTTTTCCTTGGGTTATGGCCTTGTATGGTAAGAGGATTAATTTCTAGATAGGGTAGTATTAAAAATCAAATAGAATTTAATGACGCGAAAATCCAATGTTGATACTGGCACATGTGTGCTATGCGTAGCGTGTTAGACTTCTTTGAAACACTGAGTCGTAATAAATTCTTCAATTACTCCGACTGACCTTAGTTGAATTGATCACCAACATTGCTCCAAATTTAGGGAAATAATTTAGATATTTAATACCGTAAATATTTTTCCGGTTTAACTAATTTGACACATACGTCACTTTGTTCGTCTGAGATTTAACTACAAACACACACAAGTTGAGTCCGCCAAACATTAGCGTCTTTGTTTTATTGTTCAGTGATCACGTTGCGTTTTGTGCCTGAAAAAGAACATTTGTGGCACGCATTGCGTTTCTTATTTAATCAAAAGAAAAAGAGTATTGAAAGTCATAGTTTGCTGGTAGAAACATATGGTGAACACGCTCCATCAATTAGAACAGATGAGACTTGGTGTCGACAATTTAAAGGTGGTGATATCAATGTGAAAGACAGTGAGCGCCCTGGTAGACCACAAAAATGTGAAGACGAGCAATTGCAGGAGTTATTGGATGATGACCGAACTCAAACTCAATGGCAATTAGCAGAAGCATTACATGTGTCACAAGAAACAATCAGCGGACATTTACGAGCAATAGGGAAGATTAATAAACTCGGTAAATGGGACCCACACGGTTTGAATGAAAGTCAAATGGAAAATCGCAGTCACTTGTGAAATGTTGCTGGAACGCCACGAAAGGAAATCGTTTTTGCATCGAATTGTGACGGGTGACGAAAAAGGGATTTATTTTGAAAACCCGAAGCGGAAAAAATCGTGGCTTTCACTTGGCGAATACGGCCCTTCAACACCAAGGCCAAATCGATTCGGCAAGAAGACCAAGTTCTGTGTCTGGTGGGACGAAGCGCGGCGAAACCGTTCATACACAACGCTATCGTCAACAAATGATTAATTTAAACCACACATTTGACGAAGGACGACTGGAATGGGCCAGAAGACATAGCAAAGTGATTTTGAGGTGAACATAACTCTTGTGTGGAGACAGTTGGGATAGTTAGTGCTGATATCTAGAGGGTTCGCTAAGAGTGAGGTTATTATGGGCTTGGAATTATTTTGTAGGTTTTCGATAAATTTGATAGACAGCTCGAGGAATCGTCTATCGAGGCGTTCTATACCAGCGGTATTGTAGAGTTGGACATTACTATAGTGCTTATAGGAGTTAGGACGACGATGTAATCCAGAGATATACCTAAGGCATTTTCTTTCGAATGCACGTAACTTCTCCATTTGGGAGGGAGTGATATGGTACCACAATGGGCACGCCTACATAAGTGTGGGTCTGATAATTTATTTGTAGATGAGCAGTTTGACTTTGCGAGAGAGACTATTAGATTTCCACATGACTCTTCTACAGATATTAAGCTGAATTGTAGCTTTGTGAAGTGAATTTTTAATGTGGGAAGAAAAAGAAAAGTTATTAGGAAAAGTTATTCCCAGATATTTTAGGATATTGGGACGATTTTATAAGAGTGTTGTTTAGTTTAATTTTAATTTTGTTGTGGCAGCGTCTAGTATTGTTTGTACAGTGCTCGTTTTCGCCCTTGAACACTATGAGTTGCGTTTTATTTGGATTAAGGTGAATTCTCCATTTATTGAAGTATGTTGATAGGTTAGGGAGGAAGTCGTTAATGCGGTTTCTTGTAGCCTTAACAAATTTGCTGCTAGAGTAAATCTATGTATCATCAGCATAATTCAGCATTACAACATTAGGAGATACGGGTTGAGGAATATCTGAGGTATATAGCAGATATAATATAAGATTGGCCTGTGGGGCATGAAGTAGATGGTCCAACGTATGACCCCGTTTCACTTGGATCCCCATCAAGTCATTGCGCCGACAGGACGTCCACAAGAAGCGAGCAAAATGGGCAGGTGATGGGCCGAGAAATAAAACGCACTCAGTAACTTGCTATTGATAAATGGTTTTTATTATTTGGTCTTATACCGGCTTTCTACTACATCATTTGTAATTGCTACATGACGGATCTCTCTCCGGCGGTGGTTCTTAATATAGGTTTTACACAGTCTTATATTTGACGTTGTTTATAGCATGGCTTAACAATAAATCGTTAGTGGCGAGACAGGTTGATCGTTCTATTGTAAGTATAAGCCTTGGTATTACGCTAACACTCGGTACACAAATTTGCCCGGCACGTAACTACGTGGGTAGGATGAGGACGGTCGAGGGAGGCAACGCACGTTTAACTCGCGCTTTAGCTGCTGTTCGGGCGGCGGTCGCGAGGGGGACTTGGTTAGCTGCGCACCATATGGTGGATGATTAGCGACTTAGTGTGGCGCGACGCCGGGTGCACGCGCCGCGGTTGCCGAAAGGCGACTGCCCATGGCGCGTGTGCGCGCGGCGGCGGTTGCGAAGCGACTAATAATGATAAAGGCGAGAATCCATTCAGGGTGTCGTGGCAGTTGAGTCATAGTTAAATAAACTCACTGCCACTTACTAGGAACTTGAAAAGGGTTGCTATGCGTTCATAGGGAATTTAGTTCCAGCGAATTACTGCCGTACCGGCTGAATTGGATTCCTCTGCCACTATGTATACGGTGAAATCCGTTTTGGAAACACGAGTAAGTATGGGCATGAGTTGTCGGTTAGACAAAGTAATATGGGTCTTGGTCGTTGCGATGGTTGTTTCGTGGAAATGCAACGCATCGTGCTGGTGGCTTACCAGTAAGGAGAATTGGTGTTGTTTCAATTGGTTTAAATGGGATGGGAGCCGAAATGGTTTTCGGGGAAAGTAAATGTTGCTTGGTTACAAGCGAGGGAAATGGTTTAAGCAGGAAGTGGGTCGGAATGGTTTTCGGGGGAAATTAATGCTGCTTGGTTGTAAGCGAGGGATATAGTTTAAATGGGAAGTTAACCGAAGTGGTTTTTGGGAAAAATGTATGCGGTTTGATGTAGTTGAGGCAGATGATTAATATTCCGTTGTAAGTTTAAAAATGCATTTTATTACAGATTGGGGAATGGATTGTTGCAAGTTCGGGGATGTATGCGAATGCAGATTTGGGAATGGGTATTGTTGCAGATGGGAAGTGTGTTTTTTGCATGTTTGCGAGTGGATTGCAAATTTTGGTTATGGTGGCGCGCTGTTAGCGGTCCAAATTGGATGGAATTATGGGTTGGTTCTCCATGTGTTCTAGAGAACCCCCACAGGCCCTAGAATAGAGCCTTGGGGGACACCCGCGGTTATGTTGCGAGCTTCTGAGATGGAAGAATTTATTCTTCCATCACAACGAATTTTCTGTCAGAAAGATAAGAGGCTAAGAGCTTTGTTGTGTGGGAGTTTAGACTAAATATGGAGTGCAGTTTGTATAGAAACCCCGAGATCCAGACAAAATCAAACGCCTTTAATATATCGAGAGATATGCACACGGTAGGACGTTGGTTTTGGAGACCGGTTGTAACATCGTGTGTAATTTTAGTAGAGCATGACATGTGGATTGTCGCTTATGGAATCCAAATTGAGAGTTAGGGATGCGAGCGTTCTCATTGGAAAATGAGAGAAGATTTTGATAGATCTTGCGTTCAAGTATCGTACTTAGTGTATTTAATACGGTTTATAACGATAATTGCAAGGGTTATTACTACCACCGGGCTTCTTTATAGGAATTACTACCGCAGTTTTCCAGTTTTCTGGGAAGTGCGATGCATTAATTATATGGTTAGGAAGAACGAGGATGGGAAGCAGATTCGGCGGGCGTAGCCTTTTAAATAGAAGGTGTGAAATTCCATCTAATCCAGTTGACTTTTTGTTATTTCCTGATTTTACGACCTCGGATAATTCGTCTGCAGTTAGAAATGTTTTGGTGTCTAAGGGGTTTGAAGCTATGTTTGTGTTGTTAAATTCACCAATGAAAGGAGTAAAAGATGTGAATAATCTGTTTGAGATGTATTCGTTTAGGGTCTCCACGAAGCCAGAAGTTGACAGGGAATTATTTTGCTGATGAATCTTTGAGAAGTGTTCTGCGAAGCAATTTGCTATGTCCATATCGGGTTGGGCAATATTATTGCTGATTGATTTGATGAGATGATCAATTCGGGATTTATATTTACGACCAGTTAATTAATTGATGTTTTTGAAAATATCACGATTTAGTTTGATATTTTTAAGTGTGGAGATGTAGTTTTCATCTTCGAACTTTTTCTGCTCATTTATCAGAGTGGATAGGAGTTGGATCTGGCTTTTAATAAAGGAACAGTATCTTGTATGAAGTTTTCGGCGGAGCTGCTTTTTAAGGCGAAATAATTTGGTTAGGATACTGGGCAAAGGCTTTCCTAAATAGTTGTGAGGAGTGGTTGTCGGGGTGTTATTGCTGAAATCCTCCTTAAGAATTTGCTCTATTCTTAAAATTGCTTGATCAATTTCAGTACGGAGTAGATTTGATGCTTCGGGGACATACAAGTTAGAGAAACTTATCGCTATGTCCCCATTGACAATTCTCCACTTTGTTTTGGAGAAATTTGGGACAGGATTTCACGAGTAGAGTGGGCCGAGAGAGTCTATTTGGATCGTGGTGTGAACGGAACCATGATCAAAAGGAAATATAAAGGAGGCTGTAGGTGGACCCGTTTAGTAAACACCATCGGACTTGAGGAAGAAGTCGATTGTTGACTTGGCTGAGCTAGTGACACGAGTTGGCGGTAATGGGGAGTCAATGTATGTATATGGATAATACGGAGGGGGGCTAGCAATTGGCGACCATATTTGTTGCATTTATTATCAATGAATGCTGTATGATGAGCATTCCAGTCTCGCCCGATTATAAATGGAGCGTGAACGGATTGTTGGATTATCTGAGAAATGCCAGCATCTGGAAAATCTGGTTGTCGTGAAGGGTGAATATAAATGGATGCTAAGACGAGCACTTTATTGTCCTCACAAACAAATTTAACTGCCGTGTATTCAATGCTGAATATATCGGTAAATCTAATTTCACTGAATTGAAAGTTTTTGTGTTCTAAGATGCCGGTACCTCCGTGAGATCTGTGGGGGTTCGATGTTCTCTGGTGCCGACGTACGACACTAATTTCACTTTCTTCCCCAACGTAGTCACTACGACAGCAAATGTTCACCAGAAAAAAAATCCAAGAGAAAATAAAAATTCACTGTGGTTGTTTTGTTGTCTTAGTGTTCTTTTATTTGTTGATATGATGTCCTTTATTATTTATTTACATTATCCTGGGGGGATAGTTTATAATTTGTTTTTCTCTTCTTCATTTAGAACTTATTATTAATGTTATTAAATTGATTTGAAACAAATATTGTTTTGTTTTTCTTTTCTTCACTTAGAATTTATCATTAATGTTATTGAATTGATTTTTCACAAACTATATACAAGATGAAACACTTCTTTCGCGAAATTGTGACCGCAGTAATTAAAAGAAAAACATTTGACTTGACTTATTATCTGCCGTAGATTGGTGGCGAATCAGGAGACGTGTGCTCCGTGTAGGTGACTATTACCGACTGACTAACGGCGGCGTGACCGACCCCGATGATGAATATGTAACGACTGATTGGAATTAGGGATGAAGATTGGGATTTTTGATTTGCACCACGAGCAACCAATCGTGATCATCTTTACATTTCTGCTCTCTCATGTTCCCCGCCCGTCGAGGTGGATAAACGCTTCGGTTAATTCGATAGCCGGTGGACAATAGAGAATAAGAGAACCGGAACACAATGTGCAATGATCCCTGGGTGGATTTGGTTTTTGTGTGCATGTACCAATGCAACTCTGAGGATCTCCCACTGACCTAATTGCGTGAATGTGGTGATCTCAGAGTGCATTGAACTATGGGAAGATAAACATGAGAAGGAGAGGAAAATGGTATTTTGCTATTTACCTGCAAAAAGAGATCATTGATCCCCAGCGAATAGAGTGTCTGGGGAAAGTCGATAGGACGCCGCTGATGCTTGAGAAATAATCAGCGTGAGAACCAGACTCAAAGACGCTGAAATAACACCAGCTATGATGCAACAGCGTCGTTTGATTAGATTTAGTTGTTGCTAACCAATATGACGTTGAGATTTCCGATAGAAATTTCATAGGGTTAATGATATGGAGTTGCCGTATGGTAAGGTAGCTGAATTCAGTTATCCATTACCTGCATAGAATAATGAATTCAGCTATGCTTTCTTCTGTAGGTAAAATAGCTGGACGGTGGGATAGGGGATAATGTGACGCGCTTTAGGCGGTCGAAATTAGGTTGAAATTGTGGGTTGGTTCTCCATGTAGTATAGAGAACCCCCACAGATCCATTAGTTCTGGGGTTAGAAACAAAACTATAATTGGGAATGGAAACTCGGGAATTTGGTTTGAGCCAGGTCTCTGAAAGAAAGAAGATATCTGGGGAAAATAACCGGAGGTGTTGCTTACGTATATTAGAGTAAATGGATTCTGTGTTGAGGAAGACAATGTTTAGTTTAGACAGTGCTGGAAAAAATATGGGAAGTTTTTAGTGAAAGAACCTGACCTTATTTTCAGTTTCTGACATATCCCTCAGCGAAGGAAGCATGGCTGGATGTAACCCATGATGTCCAGATTGAAATTTTTAATATTGTCGTTAGAGGGAGTGGTAGTGTTGAGCTTTCCTTTTGGTGCACCCGCGTAAGATATCCCGGGTCGGGTTGAGTTTGCTTCCTGCAATACTGTTGGTTTCGTTGTTGTTGATTTAATTGTTGACATTACTAACTTCCATCTTTGCAGAAGTTTTAGTTTCTGAGGACATTGAGAGAAATTTGCTGGATGAGGGCCTCCACAGTTACAGCATTTGACTGTAATCTTCTTTGTGGTAATGGATCAATCGGGGTTGGCGGTTTGTACTGTCTCTGGTTCCAGGGCTTGTGGATTAACCTTTCATTCATCGAGCTCGTGTTCCTCTGCGCATCTGCCGCAACGTCTTTGCTGGTGGCAAGAGACCGCCAAGTGTCCTGAGTCTCGGCACCGCTTGCAATGTAGAATTTCTTATTTTATCTATCTATTCTATTCTTTTATTCTATCGTTGCGTTCGCCGTATACAGCCCGCGCTGCCTTCTTGTTCGATCGTTTCCCGTGTGATGTTCTTCTCGTTTGCTCATTTTCTCCTGAGTGGTTTTTCTTGAACACGTTGCCTGAGTGCGTTTTCCCTATTGAGTGGTTTTCCGCAATCGGTGTGCAGCTGATCGTTGTGCTTCCCAGGAATTTGAGTGATGGTGCTTGCCTTGTCTTTCCTGGGAAATCGAATCGCCAACAATATGTGATATCTCGACTCCTGTAACACAAGACAAAGATTGACTCTACCGTCTGGTAGAGCTTTTGTAGTTTTGCTGGATTTTTTTTCAGAGGGAAATCATCTCGACGAAATGCTTTTTTTATTCCTGAGCCTCAAAAACATGCCAACCCATTAAAAAAGTGTTAACGAAAAGAACGCTCCAAGATTAAGGACGATCGAGTTCTTAGAATGTCGTCGGCCATTGCCGCAAGGTTCAAAAACGTCGAATATTAAGGGTTCGGGCCGTTTTTCTAAAATCAAAAATACATATATTGTGGAACAAAATGCATGAACAGATTAATGAAACCAATGCCCATCGTTGGATATTACTCTTCCCCATATGTCAGGCAATTTTCGAATTCCATCTCGAAACTGTTTCGTTTTTTTGGGGCGATTCATGCTAGGAGCCAATTTTCGATGTTTCTCAAACAAGTGACCTGGTGACCTGCCAACACATACTGCATCATTTTGGAGATTCGGGACACACAGAAATCAGAAGGATCAATACTGCAGGTGTGGTAAAATATCCCACTTGGGCATTTCCAAATGGTTTTTATGTCTTTTATGACATGCGGCCGAGCTTTGTGATGCAGAAGAAAAACTTGGTTGTAAAACACGCGCAAACATATAAGTTGTAGCCTAAGCCGACCATATTTGTTTGACCTGAAACCTGACTTCGACTAATGATCTTAATGCATTCACTAGAAATATAAAATTGATAGTTTTTAGTTTTCTTAATATTTTTAGATGCGCTCATTTATTTTAATATTGCAAGTGATGGTTTTAAGTATATGTAGAACTGCTGGCAAGCTCTTTGAATATTAACTTTTATAATTAACATAGCCTTAAGTACGTAGACATGCAATTGAGTTTTCTTTTGTGTCTACAACTTGTTCATCAGTGAAAAGGCGCATTTGAGTGGTGTACTTGAACCAGGAACACATAAAATATATTCAAATATAATCTGAAAGGTGCCATGGTTAAGGTTATCGTTTGAAATTGTCGGAATACATCCACCCAGCAATTTTCCGTATAAAGATTTTGTTCATTCCATTCGGCAATTTTCTGTGATACATATAAAATATCGAAATTCATCGCATACTTTCGTATCTTTGTTGTGATGTCCTTTTTGAATTAATATTTAATTTTTAAATATCTGACCGTTGTGGTATTTTTGTTAAATTTTTCCAATAAAAATTGTTTAAATCTTTAATAAAAGACTCTGCTCCAAATATGCGGTCACCTTAGTTTTCACAAAGCTCTCATTTTAATCTGTGTGACCGCTTTCCTTAAATTTCAACACTAAGCCGAGGACTGCATATGGAAGAAACTGTGCCGTCTCTTTCGCAGACAAATTGTCTCTTAATTTATTACACTTGTAGGTTCAATTAGGTTCAATTACTGGAATATTTCGATCTTCAATCTCTATTTTGAGCTAGGATTTTCGAAATAGCAGGGCATTTTCCACACCATAGAAATAATCGTGTGTTTGCTGATACATTTTTAAAACTCTCAATTGGACATAACGCAACCTATCTAGTTTGCTATAACCCAGAATTCATTCACAGATAATTGACAGAATTCTTATTATATAAAAGTAAAACAATTAGTATAGCTTCACAATTACGACATTAAAGTTTCATCATCATCATTATCGGCACTATAACCGGGATCCGGTTTTGGACTTATTTGGCAAGTCTCTCTACCGGTGTCCGGCCCTTATCCGAGACTTGTTAAATTGTCCATAATAATTTGTTTTCTCGGGCAAGGCCTTGCGCCAACCTTTCTGAGAATGTCGCTGCATGCATTGGTTCACTACTTGGCAGGTGCCAAAGTAGCTATCCAGGGGTGTCACGTGGAGACTGCATGTCTACTTAGATTGAACAAGGACAAGGATCGTCCTGGCCTTCGCCGGGTTGAAAGCACAGACTTTATCCTGTATGTTCGCTCCCATCCCCCTGACTTTAAAGTTTACAGGTAAATAATAAGTTGTGTATTACGTGAGTTTCGCCAGGTTACCATTTTTTGGAGATGTCCATTTAATTTTGTATAATCACAGTTGGCTCCTCGCCTAGCAGAGACCCCAAAGTTATAGTTGGTGTTATCACCATAAAATGTCATAAGTTTATCTGTTAATGAATGAATGAATGAATGAATAGATGGCAGAACCCTCATTTTATTTCGCTTAGTACAAGTCGTATAAACTTATAATAGACTTACGAACTATCTTAAAAATTAAGGCATGCAGGTTGGGGACTAACTTTAAAGTAACTTAAAAATGGAATTGGGAACTAAACAAAGATGGATAGAACAATAGTGTAAGTGGTAGGACAGTGAAGTGCGAGGATAAGCCCGATGCTAGGGTGTGACTACGAGTCCTGGAGATTGTAGACGGTGAGCAGGATGGTGTCAGGAGGGATAAGACAGGAGACCACGTTTAAGAGCGGGAGAGATGAGATTGAAGTCAAAGAAGGTGGGGTGAGAGTTTGCCTACCGCAAACGGGCGGCCAAATAGAAGAGACGAGGGTTTCGCAAATTTTGGGGATTAGTGGAAAATGTGATGGAGGAGAGCACACTTAGGCAGTTGATTGAACCTGAGAGTAGCCAGCGGATGGAAAGGAAGTCGGCATGAATTCTGCGCTCTTGAAGTGTGTTAAGTTTAATTAGATGAAGACGGCTCGTTAAGGGGGTAGAATCAGAGGATTTTCCCAATTCAATCCTCGGAGGGCAAAATAAAAAAAACGACGTTGCACGCTTTTGACCCTGCGAATTTGGGACGAGTAGTGCGGAGACCAAACCTGATTAGCATATTCAAGAAGGGGGTGGACAAAGGCTATATACAGCGATCTGGAAACGTGGGGATTAGAGAATTCTTTCGACCAGGGTTTCACAATACCAAGGACAGTGTTTTTTTTTTTTTTAATAGACTTCTCTTGGGAGAAGCGAACCTATAGTGTCGAATGGGCGCCCCGAGATGCCATAACTGTTGCAGTTCTTTTTGAACAGTTGCAGGTTTTAACGCTCCGGGAACACTCGCGTGGGAAGGGAGTTTCATAGCTTCACCGCTCTGTAGAGGAACGAGTTCTGATGCAGGGATATTCGCGCCGTCGGGAGATGAACCACAAACTGGTGCTATCCGTCGGATTGTCTTGTGGGGCGCATATAAGCCGAATTGCGTGGAACAATATCACGAATCTCCGAAGAACAGTACCCGTGATGATATCTGTAAAACAGACAGAGGTCGGCTACGCGCCTTCGATGTAATAGCGACTGTAGTCGCGACGTCAGCGCCGAGTCCCCGATCAGGCGGATCGCTCGTCTCTGTATGCTCTCAAGTAGGTCGAGGGTATGTTTAGGAGCCGAGCTCCAAACACGAGAGCAATATTCGAGCGCGGGTCTAATTTGGGACTTATATAGGAGAAGAAGTTGAGCCGGATTAAAATATTTCTTGGCTCTAAAAAGATAGCCATGATACATTCCCACAGACCGTGACGCCGAGCAATTTCAAACTTTCCCCAGCCTCGAGGGCCTGACCATTCATCATCAGCTGTGGAACCGATGATCCACTTTTCTTTGTGAATGTTGTGTATTGTGTCTTCGCTGCATTGAAGTCGACGAGATTGGCCCTTCCCCACTGCAGGACCCTATCTAGATCCCAATTCAATCTGTCTGCATCTCAGCTGATGCGACGCAGAGGCACCAATCGGCCGAACACTCGAAAAGGAGGAAACAAGCGTACTATCATCCGCAAAACTGAACACTTTGTTATCCGTTGCCTCCAACAAATCATTTATGTGAAGCAAGAACAAGGTTGGAGCCAATGTCATCAATATGTGGGATGAAGTTAGGCTCACTGGCACATAAGATGTCATGGTCACGAATCGTTTGTACAAGTGTTATCTGTTGGTTGAGTAAGACATAGGAGGGGGATCGTTGACGGAAGAAGGTGATCGAGTCGGTTATTTTGGCACCAAGTTGAAAACCTGTCGAGATCCGTTTGGAGAAGTGACGAGTCGACAGAAGAGTGGATCACCTTGAAGAGTTTAGTGTCGCCCGCGTATAGAGAGATGGAGGAGTGCTCGATACTGGAATCTATATCATTAATAGTAAGAATGAATAGGAGGGGTCCAAGATGACTACACTGGGGAATCCCTGTCGTGGAGAGAAAAGGATTGGAGAGGGTGGATGTAAATCGGACACGGTAGGTTCGATCATTAACATAGGAAGAAATCCACTTAATCAGCAGGGGTTCAAAGATAACTTAAAGAGAATGAGGTTGTGGGAGATTTTTTCGAAGGCCTTGATCAAGTCGGTAGTGATTACATCGACCTCATCGCGGTTTTCTAGGGCAAGGCGTGTGTGGGACGTGAATTCGACAAAGTTGGTAGTAGTGGACCTGCCCGGAAGGAAGCCGTGCTGGTTGGGAGAGATGATGGGTGTCCAGCGAAAACATAACGCATTATATAGAAGACTTTCGAACAGTTTAGGGATGTGCGAAAGCTTAGCAATGGGACGATAATTTGATATATCATTTTTGTCCCCTTCTTTATATATGGGGGTTATGTAAGAGGTTTGCAAATGTCCGGGAATAGACTTATGTGGGTTCTTAAAGCTCACCTGAAGAACCCGCCATATTCGCAACCCATATTTGCATCCCAATCACCAGCATACCTGAAACATTTGCTTTCTCAAGGACATTTAATGCATCCAACGCGTTATATAAAAATCCCTAACGAGAATTCTCACAGCATTCACGCATGTAATGCGTTATTCAAATTACCTGTAAAGAATTCTTCACATCATACAGCATCATAAATCCCAAACCATTCGGCACCCTTGTCCTTGTAAAATGCTATTCCGGATATCAGCTGCAATAAACCGACCCGCGATTCGTTTATCCAATCGGCAAACAATTACCGCATCCCAAACCTTATCATCGGAACCGAATCCTCTAGCATTTCCTAGTACAAACAAGAATTTGGTTCCTACCGCAGTCTGAGAGGCCATAAACATTAAAATCCATTAGCACCTTTTCCTAATGGCGACGCATATTAACGCATCCGCACCACTCATCCACGATTGTAATGATGCCCTTATTTGTTTTTGGCACCATTTCTCCGATTAATTGCCGTCTATGATAGCCACAATGCACAGCGTAAACAATGATCTATTCGATCCCTTTGTTCTTTTTTTCCTCATTTCAGCTTTGGTTTATCCTTTGCTAAATGTGTCGATAAACACGGCGATGGGTACGAGCACACACGCACACCACCGCGTGCCAGAGTTCGCCTTCCATTGGTCAGTGGTCAAAAGAAATTTCTTTTCCTTTTCACCACATCACCAAACTCATCCCATTAGCGAGTCGGCTCTGCACAAGCCAAATATTGCTGAGTCTAAATAAAACCACCGATCGCGACGGTCGGTTCACTCCTGCTCCCCGGTGCGCACGGGGATGCAGATATTTCAAAGTCGAGAGTCGCGTTCAAAACTCAATAGTCGAAAGTCGCATCTTACAACTTCAAAAATGTATTCGTTTGTACAAGTAAAATTGCCTCCTCAGTTTGCTACCACGAATTTGTTAAAATTAAGAAAGAATTATACGAACCGTAAAACTAACGTTGTTAAGTGTGTCTTCTGTTCGGATTTAAAATAAAGTTAACAAAGAACTTCTAATCAGTGCTTTTATTTTTGGATATTTCCGGCGAACTATGTGTTGGAGCTGATACGTGAATTAAATTAAAACTTAAAGACCCAGTTACATCCCATCTGTGTGTTTCATACTCTGTTCCTGGTGAACCTTTTGCGGCGTTGCTCGGTGTTGTATTCGGCGGAACAATTATGATGGAAGAAGGAAGTGAACCGAGTGCCGATGCCTGGCACAATATACTTCTTCCCCACAGACCTTGTACAAGAGATAGATTGAAGATTGAAGCGAGCAGGAGAGAGAGAAGAGGAACATTTTTTTAAGAGGATAGCAGGGAGTCCGTCTGGGCCGGGACTGAGATCGTCATTCAGTAGTACAAGTTTTTCTATAACTTGGTATTGTTGAATGTGTAGTGGGATGAGAGGGCCGATGGAGAATTCAGACAGGCCAGTGAAATAAGAGGGGTAAGGGTCGAAAGAGTCGTCCATGAAGGATAATTTTAAGAAGGACGCGAAAAGATTGGCTATGGTATGGGAGTCAGTTGTTAGAAGGGTTACTTCCAATCCACGGTATTTTCACTATTTTTATTTAGTAACATTATCTTCTTTAGTCCGATAAATGAAAATAATTTCCCTCTGGAGTGATTAATATACTATAGTTCAGAGAAGAAAACGCTTCTAGCGGCATTGAGTCTTTATCATATTCTTTAAGATATTTGAAGTTTAATCAGAAATGTTCTGATTTGGATTTTTTGTTGACGGCTTCCATAGAAATATGCCTCCTGTTGTTTACATTTGTTGTGTCAAATCGATTATATGTTTGTCGACATCAGAATCCGGCTCGAAGGACCATGTTTCTTTTTTTGTGTGTGTGCCATGTTGGGTAAATGCGTCCATTATTAATTAAAGAAAACATTAAATGTTTTTATTGTGTCATGTTGTGTATAAAACCTTATAATCACATTATTTATTATAATTCAATTTAGTCACGTTCAATGTAAACACAGTCCAATGTGTTTATAATAATTCCAATGTTTGCCAACTACTGCTTTTTCTTCACCTGATTAGAATTACTTCTTGTTTGGTGTTGTTACGTACTCCTTTTGCTTTCTGAAGTCGTGTTGATTCTTTGTTAGTGGCTTTGCTATAACGTGCGTTTAATTTTGTAACCTTTTGTTTAGTGTACTTCTAGTTTTTATTCTCCTGTATCAGATTGGTCATTTAGATCTGTTCGTTTAATTTGTTATAACGAATTCAATCACTCAGTTCCATTCTGTGTTTTGTGCCACAACAACTATAGTAGAACCAAGTTATTTATATAACCACACATATGTATGTTGCATACTACACAAACATATATTTATAATAAATATATTCCAGAAACGCCCAGTTGTAGTCGCAACAGGGTGTAATCCAATCATATCTTCTCTTCTCCAAGAGTTATATTTCTGGTACTAATTTTATAATTTCGTAAATATAAAATATTTTATATCCGATTGTTGATCCAAATCGGTGGATAAGTAAACGAGTTAAAAAATAATTGGACATACACGTACAGCATAATATTACAGTTAAATATGAATGTCATTCAAATGCAATTAGGAATTGAATGAACTTTCATAAGAGTAAACTCTTGTTGTAGACCAAATAATCAACTTACAGTTTATGTTACCAATAACATTTTTGCATTATAGTTTTTAGCTTTCCTTCCTCCCTAGGAACATACTGTTCCAAACCACTTACCCTACTTTATTCAAGAAGGCCACAGTTGTACTGATCCATATATTAAGTTTTCATTTGAAATTTTCTTAACCAATACATAATGCAATTGAAATTGAACCCTTATCTCGGCCACGAATTAATGTCTGCAACAGCCATTCTGTAAGGACACTCAAACACACAGTCACACTCGATTGTTGGGTCGACATTATTGTCACAATTTGACTCTTTAATTTTACAAATAAAATACCTCTCACAAGAAACGATTTCAAACACTGGCGCCCAGTCTCTCGTCCATGTCCAACATACCATTCCATAATCCCAGCAATTACAAGAGCATTAATTACTTACAAATGATAATTGCCTGGGAAGACCGACCCGAGATGCAGTCTTCCGCTTTTACACTCTACTCGTCTTTGGCCGGCTGCCTTTGGTATTTCTTCAATACTCGTAGTCAAATATGACCACACCATGCTGGTGGCAAAACTGTCTTTGAGCAAATTACATTTTACGATGTGACCAAACTCCTCTCAGATGTTAGTTTCAGGTTCTATACCAGTAGCTCCCATAAAAACTCCCATTGTGCTCCATCATTTGTGTATTTTTTTTTTTATTTTGGTTCACGACAGCCAAGGCAATACCTGGCATAAGACAGGGGGGAGATCTCGGTCCAGTAGAACCCCTTCGCAATTTGTCAGACCTGGCTAAACGAGTACCGTACGTCAGTCCTGATTAATAAAGTTATTATGTCAACGAGAACACTGTTTATGGAAGCCACTTGAGATTTTATTAGCTCATAACTCAACTAAGAATTATCGCCGGCGTTGATTATGATCAAAATTAGGGGTAGCCGGAACGCAGGGGTACGAGAGGAATACGTTTTATGTAAGTAATGTATTTTCGTAGACCAAAGTAATCCTTTGCCGGCCCAAGTAGATGGGATAACCCCATGGACTTATGATTTTATTTTATGACTACAAGATAAACAGAAGGTGGTACAAAAGTTCGATAGCTAGGAGGTAAAACTGAAGAAGGAATTGTATGCTGCCCGCTCTCAGGGATGGTGATGTGATAGAGGATGTTTTCGTCTTTGATTGGTGTTCGGCAGCCTGCTCTTAGGTGTGTGTTTCAGTTAATTTGAACTAATTTAGTGATTATTATGGTAAGAATGGAATTTTGATTAAGGTGGCTTGACAGTGGACACGATTCCAGTTGGGAAGAAATTTATGTCCTCCGGAAGAAGATCCGATTTTGGCAAACAGCTTTTCGTAATTAATTCCATGATAAATGTGACCTGTTTTTGGATAATGACCGCTCTGTAATCTGGAAATTAGAATTGCAATTTTACGGGCCTACATATTTAGACTATTTATTTAAGGTGTTGTTTATTTTCGTTGTTTCATTGTATGACTTCAATGTCTTAATGATCAACTGCTTCACAATAAGGGTTTTGATTTAGATGAGATCAAGAAGTTCAACAAGTGGGACTGCCCAAAAAATATGATTTTCTGAGATTTTTTATAAGAGCAGTATTGCATCGAATATGATTGTGTATAAATGTTCTATGTGCAATCGTTTTTTTTTTTTTTGTGAAAATAGTAAATTCTTCAACTTATGTGTCATATTATTCTCCAAGTCATGTGCTAGCTACTCTTTAGACCATCCCTGTCCAGAAACTATATCAGATAATGTACTTTTAAAATGGGAATTTGGTTAAATATACTAGTTGTAGTGCTCCACGAAGCCCTACCATTTCCCTCCCACACCCACATTTATATTATTATTATCCCCATTCATATCCACCTACTATATCATTAATGCATATCCCCAATTAACATTCAATCCAATGTTAGACAAATTGAATTGTTCAATTCCCAGAAAGTCCTAAAAACTAAACACCACAATGCATATCTTCATATGCAAACAAACCCATATTAAAAGATATTCATTTCGTTCCCATATACGTCATTCTAAAATCCTTACCTCCATCTGGATTGTTGCCAGATGTGTACATTCTAAAAATAGGTATCCTATTCCTTTTCTCCACTGAAAATGGAATGAAGATTTGTATAAAAGGGCGATGGATTTTGGATTCGACGATCAGTCTCAATTGGCGTAAATAAAATTAAAAATTCTAAATTATAAATAAAATTAGTAAATTTAAATTAACATTTAAATACTTGTTATTGTATTTATTATTGGTCGATTCCCCCCTGTTCAACAATCGGTCGTCACTCTTCGCTCAGGTCTGAGGAGGCACGGTGGCGCCCACAACGAGCCTTCTCCGGTGCGGTCTTAAGAACCCTCGTCCTTTTAAGGACAAGGAGACAAGCTCCCCGAGTGAAAGGCTACAACATAGTCATGGTAATGTCGAAAGTTAGGAAGTAATCTAATAAAGACAACCAGCAAACATAAACGTTGTGTTTTAATTAAACCAAATATTCCACCTCGACGCATTCTATACATCCTTAGCATATTGCGGAGAAAGTGACAGAATGGTAGAAAAATAACTTAACTTTTTCAAATATCCTGTCCGTGACGTTTATATGGTGTCCCTGAGGTCCACCTACTCTCGCAGTAATCATATATTTTATTTGGTCTTCATTTATTTCTAGGCCCACTTCTTCTGCAGCTTGCATAATGATTTGACTGTTTTTACTTACAGTTTCTAGATTATCGCCCGCATATGCGAGCACTTGTGTGACCCCGTTCAGCGATGATCCGGCCACGTTGTCGTATTGTACCTTTGTGATGACATACTCGAGCACAAGGTTAAAAAGACATGGTGAGAGGCCATCTCCTTGTTTTAGTCCGTCGCGGATTTCAAGTGGTTCTGAGATGTGGTTTTCTATTCTAACTCGCCCTTTATTTTCGTTCATGGAGATTTGAATGAGGGCGGCATATTTTTTCGGGACTCCCAGCTCAATCACAATATGGTAAAGTCTTTGCCTTGCGACTGAGTCGTAGGCGTTTTTGAAGTCAACGAACAGTTGGTGAACCGTCTCTCCGTATTCCCACTTCCTTTCCCGCAGTTGCCATACTGTGAACATTTGGTCGCTTGTTGACCGGTTCCTACGGAATCCGCACTGGTAGTCTCCCACTATTTCTTCTCCGTACCTTGTGATTCTCCCCAGTATGACATTTGTTAGTATTTTGTATGTGGTTGGGGGCAGTCATATTCTTCTCTAGTTTTCGCAGTCAGATCTGTCACCTTTTTTAAAGATGGGGTTGACTATTGAGGTTTTCCATTCTTCCGGAGTGATTTCCTTATCCCATATTGTTTTGATGAGCTGGTGGATCTTTCGAGCGATTGTCTGTCCTCCATGCTTCACAAGCTCTGCCGGTATGCAGTCGTCTCCGAGAGCTTTGTTGTTTTTCAATCGATACAAGACATTTTTTCTTAAAATTAATTCTCCTTGCAACTCTACACACCTCTCCCAGCGATGCTCCCATGTCTCTAATCCGTCCAAATAGTACTCGGCGTTTTTCTCTGCAAAATAACTGTTCACGAAGGTGATTGCCTCCTCATTTGACGAAAATCTGTTCTCCGAGCGCAAGTTTTAGATTAGGGAACAAAAAGAAGTCGCTTGGGGCTAGATCTGGTAAGTAAGGCGGGTGGTTAAGAAGTTCAAACCGTAATTCGTGGATTTTCGTTATGGCAACAGCTGAGGTGTGAGACGGCGCGTTGTCTTGGTGAAACAGGATTTTCTTTTTCTGCAAATGTGGCCGTTTTTCCGCAATTTCTGCCTTCAGTTGGTCAAGTAATGATGCGTAGTATGCTCCTGTAATGATTTTTCATCGTTGAAGATAATCGATTAAGATAACTCCCAGACTGTTACGGGAAGGGGGTTTCCGTAACAGAAAATGTGCGTGTACATATATAGAATGTTCGGTTGGCTTTATTTACGAGTGGCAGCGCCACTATTTCGAAATCCACTACCACAAAAACGGTGCGTTACTGAATCTTACAGGCGGTACAGATGATGAATGCTTATGCGCCTGTGATACAGGTGGGCAGTGCCAAAGTTTCAAAAAGGGTTGGCTTGTGTTATGTTACAAATCAAATTATATTGAGGTTACAATCGTATATAAGTTACAAATGAGTGATAAATATGTATTGAAAAATGTGATTAATATATATTTATAAATATTCATAAAGGTGCATGTGTTATATCTATCATATTAAACTGATGTGAGGGAATTCATATGCTGCGCCAATGTTATACTACCACATGAGCCGATGTTGTGACATCGTTTTTAATTTCGCTGTTAGAAATTCAAATTAAATGCAGTCGCCGATGGTAAGGTGCAAAACAGAATACGTGGCGCGCGGTTGTTCCAATCATAATGGGTGTCGTGGTGATCAATTTTAGTGCATTTAGTAGTTAGATGTTTAATTTAATAACCGAACACTAGGTGTGTAAGGGGCTTTTTGTCACTCCTTTAATCAACCACACACACACTTTATACACCTTTGAAAACAACACACTTAGCAACCGGAACGAATAATAAAGATTGCAAATCCGTAGCATGAAATAGTTTTTATTTTTTGAATCTCCACAAATCGTTTTGATCAATTCGATGATGACGGAGAAAGAAATAATTAAACAAAACCGATATTATAATTCATATAACTATTTATTTGTTATTTAAATAAACTTATTTACGCTATTAACACAAGACACAAACTTTTAATTTTTACATTGATTATAGAGTCGAAAATGAATTACTATTATTAACCGACTCCTCGTACACGAACTCCTCACTCACCGTCCCGGTCGAGATTCCAAATTCAACTCCTCAAAGTCTCGCCGTCTCCGTCGAGATTCAAAAAACAAACTCTCAAACGAAGACCTGTTTTTTCTTCATCCTGAAGATCGAAGGATATGGCATTTCTTTCTTTATCTTTCCCGGCTTGGGATCAAACGCGGAAACACAAAGGGAAAAATCAACAGAGGATCGTGCGAATGCACATTTATAATCCTCTATGTTGATATGTGCTAAACGAATGTGTAATTCGTTTTATGATGCCTGTTGTTTGTTTTAGCCGACTCGGCAAGGATCCCTTTTGTGTGGGGAATCGATACAAAGGCGAATATTTTCCTTTTGTTTGTTTTAACTTAATTTTGTTAAAACGAAAACTGGCGTTGGTTGTTTTAATTGTTTTAGATAACCATTTTTCTGAGGTCTCGTAAAATTGCTGGCGCGCAATTTTTTATGATACTCAGTGGTTTTGTTTGAAAGACGGCATCTGGTCCGCACATTTACCTTTTAGGAGTTTTTGTTGGGTGAACCCTTGGTTCACTGATTATATTTTCAAGTTTTTTTATGTGAGCAAATGGAACGTTTAGTTCAATTTGCTTGGAGTTTCATTGATTAGTGCAAATTGAACGTTTAGTTCGATTTGCTTGCTATCAATTTATGCGGTGTATGGGGTAATGCATTGATTTAGCATTATGTCACATCGTTTAAGTGGATGTTTTTGGCGTGTATCGCCGTTAGTGGTGGAGACTAGCTCCAAAAGGGTAATTTTTATGGGATGGGTGGTTGTGGTCGTAACAGGTGTTCTAGGTGCAAAGGCAGTTAAACTGGGAGGAAAATGTAAAAGGGGGCTGCGCCAATTATTCCCGTTGGTTTCGGAACAATACTGACGGTATGGGGAGGTTTCAGCTTTATCGGTACCTGGATACTGGTATGTGGTACTTGCAAAGTACATAGTACCGTTGCCCAATTCCAAGGATAGCGCAATTAGATTATTGCAGCTTATGTATTTCACTGATTAATAGTTTCACAATTTTCACATACCTGGTGCGATGGGTTCAGAAATTGCTCTAGGGTTCCCTCACCCATACCTGGGAGGTGTCGCTCGCAAACCTCTGGTGTCCAATGATGTCCGTAGAAGTAAAAACAAACACCTTGTTGTCTTCTCTCTATATATATTTATTTAACATCGCCAAAATATAAATGGGTCGAACACAGGCACGATCAATCAACGACTTGGGCCGCAGGAACTCCTGTCCTGCTTTCTCACAGAGTCTTTTCATGTTTTTAACGTTACACGAATATATAAAATTAACACCGATTGACTTTTACTTTAAACAACGACACGGATTTAAACAATAATTAATTACGCGCTTTAATCGACTTACTCCCGCACAACAGAAAGAAAACGTTAACCATAGCTTTTTACTTTTACGTTTAAAACTGCCAGTTGGTAACGGGTCACAATATAACTTCTTTTTCACGGAGGTATGTAAAACTTCCTCTGGCGCAAGACTAATGACCTTGCCCGGAAAAACAAATTATCATGGAAAATTTAACAAGCCTCAAGACTTGCTAAATAAGGCCAAGACCGATTCCCGGTTGTAGTGCCGATGATGATGATGATGTAAAACTTCTACCTATGGCGGTTCGTCCAACCTTTTCTCTCGGCGGTTCGCCAAAGACTTATTTTCGGTTCTCTCGCTCATTTCCCTTTTCTCCCATTCGAACACACTCCCGACTCGACGACGGCTAATCTTCGAAACGAACCGAAGACACTGTGGCGGTTCCACCAACCCCACGGTTCGTCTTCCTAAAAAATACCCATAACTCTATCCAATCATATAATTTCGCTATTGCAATCGCATTAGCACCTTAAGTGCTTTAGGCATCTAGAATTATCTAAGGTATAATCTAAAAAGTCCCTGTGAAAGAAAACTTACCCTCATGCATCTCTTCGCATATATTTCCTGTAAGATTTCTTTTCTACCTTTTCAGAAATCTCAAATCCTAGTCGGTATCTTTGGTGCCCAGGCAAATTTCAATTTCCCACACCTGCACCGCAATCTCCACCCAGCATACCTGAAACATTTCCTTTTGCAAGGACATTAATGCATACTACGCGTTAGATAAGGTTCCTGGAAATAATTCTTTAAAGTGCATATGGCATCATGAATCCCAAGCCAGTCGGTACCCTTTGTCTGTGTTAAAATCCTATGTCAGACAGCTTGTTTTTACAGATGCCATAAACCATATTTCTACGCATGTAAACATGCATAGGATTCAACTCATTGTTTGTTTTCCCACTAACAAACAATCTTCAATTTCTTTCCCTGCCGTAACTGATTACCCGGCATATACAAATGTAAGCAAGGGATTCGTTTTGGCCATCGAGCTAAGATACGATATACAATTCTCATTGTATAAAGTATTGTAATACATTAGGACCTCTTTCGAAATGCTATTCGTATATTTACACAAGAGCACCACTCATCTAAGACTTTTATGATGCCCTCGTGCCATATTTGCTTTTAGCACATCTCTTCGATGCCTTAGGTCGATAAACACGGTGATGCGTATAAACACACACATACACCACCGCGTCCCAGAGATCGCTTTCCATTGGTCACTGGTCAAAGGAAATTTCATTTCCTTTTCACCACACCACCAAAAACTCACCCCAAACCGTCGAATATCGTTGAGTCCATATCCACCCGCCGGCCGCCATGGTCGTTGCCGCTCCCGCTCTCCGCCGGCTGCGGAGACGCGATAATACTCGGAGTCGTGAGAGGTATTTCGAACTTGTCGGTTTCCAATTGTTTGCCGAGTCTGTGCCGCAATTCGTTGGTAATAGTGAAAGGAAAATAATTTATAAGTGAGAAAAGTAACTTTATTGTAAAACAATGAACTCTAAAATGTTGTAGATCGGTCCACTCTTTACACTGGTCGCCATCGTCGTTGCGGGTGCCTGTTAAAAAACGTCCACGAATGTATTACAATAAAAAACATTAAGTAATTCACCAACAAACCAGTGTTTTAATTTGCCGTGCTGCTGTTCCTAAGAGTGTTTTCCTTATTCTTACTTGGCTGATCGTGTTAGTGTTTTTCCTTACTCCCGGTTGGGGACAAACGTGGCGGCGTTTCGGTTCTTTATTCAGCGGAACTTTAGTGACAATCGGATGGGGATAGGAGTGAACTGTGTGTCCTTGTTTGGCACGATACTCCTACTCCACAACACCATTGCCGAAAGGGACCTGGATTTACACACCTGTTGCTTCCAACCCGAACCACAACTCAGCCACATTCAATCCATTCGATTGTTATATATATTTTTTTAGTATTGTGTTTTATTTTATTTTTTGTGTAGCGAGTTTGTGTTTCGTCGAAACTAGGACCACGGACGGGTTACTTACGTAACATGACTATCCCAAAAAACAGTCGCCATCACTTTCCCAGCCGCAAAAACAATGTTTACTTTACTTGGAGGGGATTCCCCCTTTACAGTCCACTGTTTTGACTGTATTTTTGGTTCGGGCTTATAATGGTGTTTCCAAACCTCATCGACAGTAATTAATCGGCGCCAAAACTCGGATTTATTGCGCCTAAACTGCGCCAACAGAGCGTTGGAAATGTGCATCCGAACACGTTTTCGGTGTAACGTGAGCAAACGCTGCATCCAAATCGCGGACAGCTTTCTCATGCCTAAATCTTGATTTAATATGTGACAAACACGTGCTTTGGACATTTTCATAGCCTCTGCTATCTCGCTCACTTTAATTCGGCGGTCGTCTAGCACCATTTGGTGAACTTTATGTTATTTGAAGTGAACGATGTTATCGTCAGTTGTTGCAGTTTTTGGACATCCCGAACGTTCATCGTCTACCAAACTCGCGCGGCCACGTTTAAATTCAGCTGCCCAATATTTCACTGTGGTAAATGATGGTGCAGAGTCCCCATAAATAGAGGCCAACTCATCTTTGATTTGCGTAGGCGTATTGCCTTTTAAAAACAAATATTTTAAGACAGCTCAATACTCAATTTTGTCCATTTTCACAAAAACACTCACATCTACTCACTCAAACGACTGTCAAATAAAACCTACGCTGCCGAAAGGGCTGACATTTTGGTGAGTAACTGTCAAAAGATGTACAACTACACTCACTAGCTTTTATTGACGAGTGCTGCTATCTTCACGTTGAGGTCGGAAACTTTTCAGGCCACCCATGTATCTCTACTGACGTCAAACCAATGTATTTATTAGAAGTTCGTCTAGGGTATTTGTAAACTAGATTTTCAACATCACTCATAAGTCATTGATATGAGAACTCGTCTACTTTTCGGAGACATATCCCGTTATTTTGGACAGCTATTTCATTCCAAACCTATATTCGCATAATAGATATCAGACTGAGTCCATCAGCGTAAGACCGCTAATGCGGTGGTTATCATTAGTATTATAGTTTTGTTTTATACTACATGGAGAACCAATCCACAATTGCAACCACAATTTCCGCCTTATTTCGACCGCTAACAGCGCGTCACATCAACCCCTTTTTTTTTTTTTTTTTATTAGACTTCTCTCGGGAGAGGCGAACCTATAGCGTCGAGTGGGCGCCCCGAGATGCCATCAAATAACTGTTGCAGTTCTTTTTGAACAGTTGCAGGTTGTAACGCTCCGGGAACACTCGCGTGGGGAGGGAGTTCCACAGCTTCCCCGCTCTGTAACGGAACGAGTTCTGATACAGGGATGTTCGCGCTGTCGGGAGATGAACCACAAACGGGTGCGATCCGTCGGATTGTCTTGTGGAGCGCATATAGACCGAATTGCGGGGAACAATGCCAAGAATCTCCGAAGAACAGCACCCGTGATAATATCTGTAGAACAGACAGAGGTCGGCCACGCGCCTTCGATGTGATAGCGACTGTAGTCCCGACGTCAGCGCCGAGTCCCCGATCAGGCGGATCGCTCGTCTTTGTACGCTCTCAAGTAGGTCGAGGGTATGTTTAGGAGCCGAGCTCCAAACATGAGAGCAATATTCGAGCGCGGGTCTAATTTGAGATTTATATAGGAGAAGAAGTTGGGCCGGAATAAAATATTTCTTGGCTCTAAAAAGATAACTCAGTTTTCCTGAGGCTGATCTGGCGATACCCGATACGTGTTTATGCCATGATACATTCCCACAGACCGTGACGCCGAGCAATCTCAAACTTTTCCCAGCCTTGAGGGCCCGGCCATTCATCATCCGCTGTGGAACCGATGATCCGGTTTTCTTTGTGAATGTTGTATACTGGGTCTTCGTTGCGTTGAAGTCGACAAGATTGGCCTTTCCCCACTGCAGGACTTTATCTAGATCCTGGTTCAGAGAGTCAATCTGTCTACATCTCAGCTGGTGCGACGTTGATGCACCAATCGGCCGATCACTCGAAAAGGAGGAAACAAGCGTACTATCATCCGCAAAACTGAACACTTTGTTATCCGTTGTCTCCAACAAATCATTTATGTGAAGCAAGAACAAGGTTGGAGCCAAAATAGAACCCTGGGGCACCCTCGAATTAACAGGATACAGATCCGAACACTCGCCGTCCACAACAACCCGGATCGATCGATTCTCGAGGAAGCTCCTCGTCCAGTCGCAAAGCTGTTGGGAAAGTCCATATGAACGAAGTTTGCTCAGCAATGCCCCGTGCCAGACGCGGTCAAAAGCCTTGGAGATATCTAATGCGACCGCCCTTGACTCACCATGCCGTTCGATCGCAGATGTCCATATATCGGTTATAAGTGTCAAAAGGTCTCCTGTGGACCGCCTGCCACGGAATCCGTATTGACGATCATTCAGAAGACCGTTGCACTCTAAATACTTAACCAACTCTGTATTGATGACTTTTTCCATTACCTTAGATAAAACCTATCCCACCGTTCATGTTATTCACCTGAAATATCATAGTTCCCAAAGGACACATAGCTAAACTCATTATCCTGAGGTAAGGCATCATTGAGTTTAGCTACCCTTTTTGCCATACGCAACTCCATTTTTGCTAGCCCATGAGATTTGTATAGGAAATCACATCATGTCGGTTAGCAACAACACGTCGAAGCAGACGACACTGTTACATACTCATGCAACCGCTGTGGAATTTATCGAAATATCTAATTAGTTCTCATGATAAATAACCCTAGCCAATTTGGCGTCACTTCGGCTTTTCTTCAGATCATCCATTCGCTTGGGATCAATGATCTCTTTTCGCAGGTGAATAGCACCGGCTATATTTCCTCTCCTCGATAATTCTGTTTCCATACGGTTCAATGCACTCTGAGATCGCCACAGCCGTGACACTAGGGCAGTAGGTCATACTCAGAAACTGCATTTGATACCAGCACACACAACCAAAACCACTCCGAGATCATCGTACATCGTGTTTCTGTTCTCTCATTATCCCATGTCCGTCGATTATCAATTAACCGAATTTCCACCACACTTCGACGGGCGTTACAATGAGAGAGCAGAGGTGTGATCTCTTTTGGTTGTCCTGTGTGCAAAAATAGAACACCGTATTTCACCCCTAATTAGAGCAGTCGCTATCCAACCACTACCGCCGGAGGTCACGCCGCCGCGATTCGTGAAATCAATCGTGAGTTAATAATTAATAATCAAGAACTTCATAGTGCACTAGCTAAATCGAAACAGGAAATTTGCTATTTAAATTCGTTGCTTATAGAGCAACGAGAAAAATATTCTCGGCTGAAGAATCGTATTGTTGCTGAACTAAAACAAAGTGTAAATTTGGCATCGATTCTCGATCGCGCGTACGGATTAACCTCACTAATATTTAATCATAAGACATAAGTTAAGTGGATTTACATTCAAACAAAAATACCCTTAATTAACAATAAAAAAAAAACATTATACAAACAATATACCAGTGCCTTTTATTGGATATTCGTGGGGTAGAAAGTGAACTAGTGCCCATGATAGGCACAATATTTTCTTCACCCCCACAGTTTAATTAAGCATTAGAGGTTTTATTGATATTTTAAAAACAGAACATAGCAAAGTTTATAGAGATCAGTGCTGATCCTAGTCACGCAACCAGATTTGGTTCGTGTTGAATTTCTACCTTTCCATACTTTGTACCTATGTCTGTCCTCCTTTAATTTTTTTTTTTTGGGTACATTGATGGAAATGTCAGCCATCAGGCAAATAACGGAAATAAGTAACTAAAATGCTTCTGACCGATTACAATTTTGTCGCAGTTATATATTTCCTCAATGCTGTTTTGTCGTTCGGCGCCGTGCTTCCTCGGATGAAGGAAGAGCGGGGACCTTTTAATTTTACCTTTACTTCTTTTGCGGGTCCTGTACGCGCAACAGTCTTATTAGAACTTCCACTCTCCTGATAGAAGGCAGTCACATCCGCAAATAGTTAAACCAATTAAGTCAATCGCTCTGGTTCCTAAAAATTCTCCACGTCCCAGGCGGACCTTCCTTTGGTGAAAGTCCAGTTACAACTGGCTGAGGCGCCATTAACAAGAAAAACCCTTTATTAAATTCAACGGCTCTTAAAGGGTTTTAGATGATATTAAAACTCATATATTATCAATATCAATATATTTATATCAACTTAGGGGTGGTACTTGACTTATATATCAACTCAAAACTCTTAACTCACAGTTCAAAACTAAAACTTTACTCTCCAAACTTCAATCTCAAAACTAACTGACCTTACTTCCAATTGAATTTTTTCTCTACTTATCGAACATTGTGTTCTAATTTACTGTAAATTATAATATGAACAAAACAAATTTTCTCAAAGTATTCCTTTAGTTTCTGTGACATTTAAATTGAATAAAATTTGAACGAAAATCAAACTGCTCTGTTTTGAAATAAAAAGAAGCAAGTTATGAAAAGGGGCATGTTATTAAATGCGCTGTAACTGGCAATATTGTGAATGTTTATGAATGGTATGTATTAAGTGAGAATATAATATATGTTAAGGGAAGTTTTTAAGGATGTGTAAGGAGATTCAGTGTTAAATTTAATAAAGGGTAGTATTCTGGAATACAACATCTACAAAAGTGTTCTTTGATTGTAAACTCTCTTTGAAATCTCTACTAAATCTACTTTTCTGATTATGCGACTTCGTTAGTAGCTCATTGACTTTTAACAAGTTCTTGTTCAAAGGTCTCTTGTCTTTCTTTATTTTTCATTTAAATACTTCTTATAAAATTGATTCATTTACTTCATGATTTTTCAAGTCCCTTCAAAATCCTCTTTTCCCTTCTTTTTTCGACAACATTTGTTTTGCCATACAGCTTATTCATGTTCCAAGATTTTCCAGAAATGTTTGTATTGATGCTTTCGTCATATCATTGTATGACTTTTTTTTTTTTTTTTTATCAAAGCTCTCAGCAGGGTGGGCCGGTGTAAGTGGTGTCACAAGCCTGTTCAATATTTCTCTTATTATACGAGTATTTGCTTTTGGTGCCTTAGTTCATAGTCTGCCTTTTACATAGAGCGTACATGGATATTCCTCCACTAATGATAAAACAAGGGATACTTACCATAAAGGTAAAGACGTTACACGTGTATAGAATATTTTATCAAAGTTTTTGAGTACTTAAGACTGGTCCTCTTTTGAGTACTTTAGATTGGTCCGCTTTGGTAACATTTTTGACATAGTGAACCGTCCCTCCATGTGCTCATATAAGTACTTTTTTGCTTTAAGTTGATTTGATAATTTTTTTCGTAGCACTTGTAATTTCGCCATTTAGTCTGTTTTTTTTTCGTTAATTAATGATATTAAAATTGTTTTTGGATCTTTCTCATTTTTTCAAGATTGACTCTGATTTGTTTTAATCACTATTCGGTATAAGTTTCTATAAAATTGTGGAACGTATCGTATTGAGTTTGAATATGGTGATTATGTTGAAACGACCTCTTAATGCATTTCAGTGTGTAATATGTTGTCGTAAATGTGAGAAGTATTGAAAAATATCCCTTCATAAACTTATCAATTGACATTCAATATAAAAATATCTTTCCCCCACGCATTTCTTACTTTTGTTGAAAGATGCTAAAACAATGTTGAAACAACTAAAAACAAGGGAACCCTTTCACTAGACGAGACATCGAATTCCATAAACAAAAAATATTTAAATTCTATTTTATATTATAACCTAACTTACTGGTCCCCTGTGAACACTATAAGCTAATCTTGGGGTGACTATTGTCATGTGTTGTTGCCTTTCGGCTTTGTTTCTTTTATACTCATTGAAATCTTCATTAGTAACTTACCAAAACAAAGAAAATTTAGAGTAAAAAAAAAAACGCAGTGATTTTTTTTCTTTTACACCTAATTAAATTTACTTAACTATTAAAAAAAAATTATTATTAAAACTTACCTAGCACTACCCTCACCTAAGAAAAGCTAAATCTATGTAAGCTTGCCATTGGATTATTGTTGGGTTACATATGTCCCAGCGATAAGGTTAATAACGACATTCTGGGTTGAAAGATTCCCTTATGGTCTTAGGGTCGTATATGATTGGGCTTTTGGTTGCTTCATCCTGGATACCTTTGATAATATTGTATATTGGATTACAGGGCGTGTGCCAAGACTTGCTTGAGCGCCAATTTCCAGCATCTTGTACTCATGATAGGAGTTGCCTCCCCTTTTTCTTCTTAGTTTTCCTGAGAAGCATGACTGGTTACAACTTCCGCAAATTCTTCCTTAAGATCATTTTTATTCTTTCCCGAGTCTTCGCGCACTTTTCATAAGCAATGAAAATTTGGGCTGATCCCCTCATAAATCTTTTGGCATGAACGATCTGTTGGATAACTAACAACTCGCATAGCTCGGCCATAATTTCAAATTCGTTAATCCATCGGTAAACGTTTGTCATCACTGAACTTCTTTTTAGATGACTAAACGTCTTGGAATATGAATCAAGTCGTTTTCGAATGACTTTCGTCTGAGTTTTAGCCTATTCATGCTCATAACTCTCTGCTGTTTCAGACGGTAACGATTGTAAATGGTCAGAAAACGAAAATAGCCCGTTTTCGTCTTCTGGCCTTTTACAATCGTCACCCTCTGAAACTCCGTGCTCGTCGGTGTGTTTACAAAGTGCCTTGTACTCATGCGGCAGTGTCGTCCTTCGCACATGGTCTTCGGCTTTCATTTTCGTAGCTCGTCCTTTATTTCAGTTACCGAGTTCTTCCGTCAGATTCATCATAGCGCGTTTTCTCACCAGAAGCGCCAGTTTCCATACGTTTGCCATTTATATTTTTTTAACGCGAAATAACTCCCTATTAAGTATCCAAAAAAAGGTGAGACATAGATGTTAACTTAGTGAAGAAATAACAAACGAACTTCGTTTATCAGAAAAAAGCATTTTACACTATTTACAAATTGAATGTACGAAGGATTTGCATTAACCAACTTAAGGATTTGTTTTATCATCATCATCATCATCGGCACTACAACCGGGATCCGGTTTCGGCCTTATTTAGCAAGTCTCTCCATTGGTCCCGATTTCGAGCCAATACCATCCAGTTTGGCACTCCCAGGCTCTGGGCGTCCTGGTCTACGCCATCGCAGGTCAGCCGCCCTGTCGTCTTATATACATCCTGCCACAAAGGACTTTCTGGGCAGGCTCCTGTTCGCTTATTCGAGCTAGGTGTCCCGCCCACCGGAGTCTACCGAGCTTAATTTTTCTTACAACGTTAGTTTCAAGGTAGATCGGGTAAAACTCATGGTTGTAGCGTCTCCGGAATCGTCCTCTCTCACAGACGGGGCCAACAATTCTCCTTATGACCTTCCTCTCGAACGCGGCTGAAAGTTCAGAATGCATTTTATTGAGCACCCAGGTCTTGGATGCATACACGAGTACTGGTAAGACCATGGTCTTGTACAGTAGTAGCTGGGATGTTCTGGATAAATTTCGGGATTTCAAGAGCCTTGATAGACCATAGTATGTTTTGTTGGATTTGATCAGCCGTTCGTGTGTTTCTTCTTCCATATTGTTATCGGCTGATACTATTGACCCAAGGTAGTTCAAGGATTGCACTACTTCAAATTCGTGCTCCGCTACCCCGATAGTTTGACCAACGTTAGGTCGTCTCTTCGCAGAAGTTGCCACCATGTACTTAGTGTTTTCCTCATTAATGTGCACTCCCAGTTTGTGTGCCGCCTGTTCTATCGGTGTGAACGAGTCCTGTACAGCTAAATTAGATCTACTGATGGAGTCGATGTCATTTGCGATAGCAAATACCTGGCTGGACTTTTTGGCAATAGACCCTCTAGTTGTAACGCCAGAGTCACGGATTGAAGAGGTTTGCTTTCTCCAACGCCAGGTTGAAGAGTGGGAGGCCAGACCGTCCCCTTGTTGGAGTCCATTAAAGATGTTTATTGGTTTGGACAGCAATCCCGCTATTTTTACTTGACTAGTTACGTTGGTCATGGTCAACCTACAAAGTCATATCAATTTGTTTGGAATACCAAACTCTCTCATGGCGTTATATAGTTCTACCATGGCTATGCTGCCGTAGGCGGCCTTGAAGTCTATAAATAGATGATATAATGGAATCTTAAATTTCAGACATTTTTCCATCGCCTGTCTAAGGGTGAATATCTGATCAGTCGCTGATTTGCCTGGTATGAAGCCACACTGATATTGACCAATGATGGCTTTAGCATATGGGTCTATCCGATCTTGTAGGATAGAGGAGAATATATTATAGGCTTTTCTCAGCAATGTTATACACCTTTAGTTTCTGCACACTGTGGTATCTCCATTCTTATGTATGGGGCAAATTATTCCACGACGCCAATCTTGCGGCATCTTCTCTTACTCCCATGCTTGCACCACGATCTCATGAATTACGTGATGTAACGCTGCCCCTCCTAGTTTGATCAGCTCAGCTGGTATGCCATTACTCCGGTGTCTTTATGTGATTTAAGCTGTCTTGACTTTCAATGTTTCCTCAATGCTTGGTGGCGGCAGTATTTGGTCTTGAACTTGCATTGGTGAAGCCTCCAATTCCCCTGTGAGCGGACCATTTAGCAATTCATTGAAGAGCAATTCCCATCGCTCCAGAATGCCTTCAGGATCGGTGATCAGATTTCCATCTTTATCCTTGCAGTAAGTGCAGCATGGTGTGTACCGCATCATACTGCGCATTATTTGGTAGAACTTCCGCGCCTGGTGCGGACCTCGCTCTCTACTTTTCTCTATTTCACAGACTAGATTCTCTCCCAGGCACTTTTCTTTTGTCTGTGGAGTCTTTTTCAGATCTTCTAAGCTATTTGTATTTCTCCTCGCGTACCCGCGTCCTATGAGACTGCTGCATTGCCCGGTATGCAGCATTCTTACGTTCAGTCGTTAGGTTGCACTCATCATCAAACCAGTCGCTCCGATCTCTACGACTACTGCCTAAGATGGAGTTGGCAGCACTAATGACAGTATTCTTAAGGCGTGTGCAATTCTCTTCTACGTCCGGCATTCTGGCGCCAGGACTTAGTCTCCCTCCGCCGAGATCTTCGAGGGCGAGTCTTAGCGCATGACCAATGGTGTTACTGGTATTCTCAATGGGTAAGGCAGCCGTGTCTCCGTAAGGCAATCCGCGTTCGGAAAACTGTACCAACAAGATAGTGATCCGAGTCGACGTTAGCACCTCAGTACGTTCGTTCCGTTATCAGGCTCGAGGAGTGGCGGCGATCTATCAACACGTGGTCAATTTGATTGCTAGTGGCTCCATCAGTTGATACCCAGGTGGCTTTGTGGATATTTTTACGCGGAAAGCTGGTACTCGCAACGACCAAGTTTTTTGCTGCTGCCAGTTCGATGACTCGTATGCCATTGTCATTAGTGTTCTCATGGAAACTATGGGAACCCGCGTAGTGCCTGAAAACCGTCTCCCGACCTATTTTCGCATTCAAATCACCAAGAACGATTTTCACATCGTATCTTGGGCAGGCATTGAGGGCCTTTCGAAGTTCTCGTAGAATTCTTCTTTTTCGTCGTCAGGGAACTCCTCTGTAGGTCCGTGAGCGTTTATGAGGTTTATGTTCTTAAACATGACGCGTACGCGAAAAATGCAAAGCCTTTCGTTTATTGCATTAAAGCCGATGATGGCAGGCTTCAGTTTTTGGCTGACTAGAAAGCCTACCCCGAGCACATGGTGTTTTGCATGACAGCTATAATAAATATGATACTCGTTTCTTTGAATAACACCACTCCGCGCCCATCTTAATTCTTGTAATGCTGTTATGTTTTATGCTATTTAATTACATATATTACTTATGTTATGTAAGAGGTAATTTTTGGGTAAGGTTTGAATCTCAATTAAAGGTCGATGATTCTTCTTCTGATCAGATTTTTTATTTGTTATTTAGTTTTACTAGGTACAATTTACTACTTGAATCTTCCACACACGCTTAGGCTGCCTGATTCTTATTCTGATCTTTTGATGGGTTGAAGCACCCCTTATGCCGTCGAATCTTTATTGAATTTTGCCTCAAACGGAACTCTCTATTTATACCCAAAATCCAAATCAAAATGTTCATACCTTCCCATGGTTCATTGCTTACTTCCAGACAGCCTCCCGATGCTAGCCACAGTCGAAGGCCATGCCAACGACGATGGGAACTGCAATGTCTCAATTTTACCGCCATCATCCTAAGGCGGCAACCTTACGCCTACTTTGGCTGCAGTTCCACCCCAAGGCCATGGGGAAATTTCGATTCACGGTGACGGGAATCTGATTTGCCCATAGCAAATAGCATGCATGTGCCTGGGTGAAATCACCTTAAAAGTGACGGGGTTTTAAGTGATCATCAAGGCTATTAAAATTTTAGGAGTTGCGTACCTGCAATCTTCATGTTAGAATATGGGCATGGCTGGGACGTGGGAATTTCGGAATTGCAATTTTAGGTATGAGAATGGGAAATGCATGCATGTCAAGGTGATGGGAATTTGATTTGCCTATGGCAAATAGCGTGCAACATTAGATGCTTTAAAACAATATCACAGATGTGTTTCAGGTTGCATTGTGAGAATTTTGTGTACAGCAATTTGCATGGAATGTTATTATGCGTATTTGTATGTAGATGTTATCGATTATTGATATAACGATTATTGGAATTTTGCGTACAGCATACATGCGTATACATATCATGTGTACGTGTATTTTAGAGTCTGGGAGTATTGGAATGTTAGAATGCTTTAAATATCAGGGTATTGGAATTCTGCGTGTAACATATAGATATGGGTGGTCCGAAAAGTTTCCCACTTAACAAAGATACAAGACATTTCTTCTTAAATTTATTTTTATTTTTCAAGTGGTTCTGAGAGGTGGTTTTCTATTCTAACTCGCCCTTTATTTTCGTTCATGGAGATTTGAATGGGGGTAGCATATTTTTTCGGGACTCCCAGCTCAACCACAATATGGTAGATTCTTTGCTTTGAGACTGAGTCGTAGGCTTTTTTGAAGTCAACGAACAGTTGGTGAACCGTCTTTCCATATTCCCACTTCCTTTCCAGCAGTTGCCTTACTGTGAACAGTTGGTCGCTTGTTGACCGGTTCCTACGGAATCCGCACTGGTTGTCTCCCAGTATTTCTTCTCCATACAGTGTGATTCTCGCCAGTATGACATTTGTTAATATTTTGTATGTGGTTGGGGGCAATCATTTTTTTCTCTAGTTTTCGCAGTCAGATCTGTAACCTTTTTTAAAGATGGGGATGATTATTGAGGTTTTCCACTCTTCCGAAGTGACTTCCTTATCCCATATTGTTTTGATGAGCTGGTGGATCTTTCGAGCGATTGGCTCTCCTCCATGCTTCATAAGCTCTGCCGGTATGCAGTCGTCTCCGGGAGCTTTGTTGTGTTTCAATCGATACAACACATTTTTTCTTTTTATTTTTCTACATAGTCTCCTTGCAACTCTACACACCTCTCCCAGCGATGCGCTCATCTCTCTAACCCTTCCAAATAGTACTCTTCGTTTTTCTCAGCAAAATAACTGTTCACGAAGGTGATTGCCTCCTCATTTGACGAAAAACTCTGTTTTCCGAGCGCAATTTTTAGATTAGAGAACAAAAAGAAGTCGCTTGGGGCTACATCTGGTGAGTAAGGCGGATGATCAAGCAGTTCAAACCGTAATTCGTGTATTTTCGCCATAGCTACCGCTGAGGTGTGACACGGCGCGTTGGCTTAGTGAAACAAGATTTTCTCTTTTTGCAAATGTGACCGTTTTTCCGCAATTTCTGCCTTCAGTTGGCCAAGTAATGATGCGTAGTATGCCCCTGTAATGGTTTTTCATCGTTGAAGATAATCGATTAAGATAACTCCATGACTATACCAAAACACAGTCGCCATCACTTTCTCACCCGAAAAATACAGTTTTTGCTTTATTTGGAGCCGATTCCCCCTTTACAGTCCACGGTTTTGACTGTATTTTTGTTTCGGGCGTATAATGGTGTTTCCAAGCCTCATCGACGGTAATTAATAGTTGCCAAAACTCGGGTCCATTGCGTCTAAACTGCGCCAACAAAGCGTTGGAAATGTTCATTCGAACACGTTTTTGGTCTAACGTGAACAAACGCGGCACCCAACGCGCGGACAGCTTTCTCATCCCCAAAACTTGATTTAATATGTAACAAACACGTTCTCCTCCATAGTATAGTGGTTAGTATACCCGCCTGTCACCCGGGAGACCGGGGTTCGATTCCCCGTCGGGGAGCCTCTGGCGCAAGACTAATGACCTTGCCCAGAAAAAATAACTCATTATGGAAAATTTAACAAGCCTTAGGACTTGCTAAATAAGGCCAAGACCGGTCCCCGGTTGTAGTGCCGATGATGATGATGAAACACGTTCTTTGGACATTTTCATAGCCTCTGCTATCTCGCTCACTTTAATTCGGTGGTCGTCTAGCACCATTTGGTGAACTTTAGCGATGTTATCGTCAGTTGTTCCAGTTTTTGGATGTCCCGAACGTTCATCGTCTCTCAAACTCTCACGGCCACATTTAAATTCAGCTGCGCTGTAAATGATGGTCCAGAGTCCCCGTACACATACACAGAATCCAACTCATCTTTGATTTGCGTAAGCGTATTGGCTTTCAAAAACAAAAATTTAATGACAGCTCGATACTCGATTTTGTCCATTTTCAAAAAAAAAACACTCACATCGACTCACTCAACGACTGTCCAAGCGTCCAAAATGGCTAAAATTTTGGTGAGTAACTGTCAAAAGCTGCACAACTGCATACATTTTCATTGAGGAGTGCTGCTATCTTCACGTTGAGGTCGGAACATTTTCAGGCCACCCTCGCAATATTTAAAAATTAATCGTTCTACTTTTTAGGGTAACATGTTCGGCGGTTATAATCGAGCTTGCCACCGTTTCTATTGTAACATTCCTTTTTACCTCAGAGGTAATAAATAACTTAACAAACGTTGGTTATGCAAAGTGCTTCTGAGTATGAAACTACTTTGTATTTCAAGGACTACATTAACTTCAAATCTGTCAGCGGTTTTTGTCTGAATTGTGGTGACTGTGCTATTTTTTGTGTGTTTATATTGTGTTAAACAAATATAACATTATTATTCTTATAATAAAACCTGTTGAGTAAAATCTACAAATATTTCTCAGTACGGATGACTTTCCAATGGAAGCCATTAATATTGGCAACGGTTTACATTAAAAATAAATAAAGGACAGACGAATAGTCGCAGGGAAATATTCTTCTGCCGAACTACTCAGTTTAGCACACTTTGGTTTGCCGGGCGTTCCATAGTGATTTAAATCTCTATGTATTTGTAACTAATGTTGAAGTTGCCTTCCTCTATGCACTCACTTTTCTTCCGCTCGCAACGCGCATTGCTATGAAAAGATATCACCAATCAATTTTTTGGCACACTGATTATGCAAAAATTGCCAAAACTACGCAGTTCTATCCTCTCTCTTATGGACATTTCTTTGTCCCTCCAGTCGTTTAGATAAGGTTAATAATAACACTCTTTCCACTTCATTTACAATTAATTTATTCTTCAAAGTTTATGGAGGTGATTTTCGTTTTCCAATCTGACTGCAAAAAAGCTCTCTTAAGTAATAGTAAGCAATAAAACAACTCAACATCAAATCCCACCACTATAAAATATTTAACCGGTTGCACTTAAGTTGATAAAGGCCATTGCACCAACTTGTGTGACTCCGTTTGGTACAACTACACAATCTCTACACAAGGTCATATCGTGTTGATATTCATGGTGCAGACTTTTATTGACAGTTTCACGTTTCACAGAAACCCATTGACAATTCATTTAAATTAACTCTACAGTCGCATCCTAAATTGCCGGTAATTTAAGAGCGAAAGCAGATAACATTCTATATCCTACAGGATCCTTTGTTATCACTCACCGGCGGCGTTTATAGAGAATGCAAAGCAAATCTTTGAAGTATAATCACTTCCCAGAAACGGTATTGCACACTTTACTTAGGATGTATTATGAAAAGATACGACACTTCCTCGAAAACCTCTCGGTCAACAGTTGTCCTTTTTACCTGTAGAGGACAATCAACCCCTACTCTCAAAATTCTGTGAACAATTTTATTACCTTAGCCACACGCATCGTCTTGCTACCGATTTAATTTGCTAAAACTAAACGAAATAAGAGAAAATCAAGTTCGCAAACATTCATGACAATGACAGAAAGGTTGAAAACGTGCGAAATCATCCTGAACATCCTGGGGTCCTTAATTACTACACCGGGTCAGAAGAACGGAATACATTTGTTAACGCCTTAGGGGGGGAATGTGCTCTTTGATTTATTACAGTTACATTCGAACGTGAATTTAAGAGTTGTTACAACCACTAACTAGGTAAATTCCTTTCGAGGATATTAAAGGATAAAGTACGAGTATATTCATCACGTGTTACACATCGTTTCGGATATATCTGAATAAAAGATCGAATGTGAAACTGGTTAGTCGAACGTGACCACTCGCAACATTGAACCCCAATAAGCCTTAGGTATACAAATGCGTTATCTGTTTACTGTACGTGATACTTTATAGGGATGCGAAATGAATCACACAGCATATTCAAAAAATTGGGTCATATTTTTATACTTACATTTTACGACAGAGAAACACATCACTGACTTAGACAGATGCTAGCGGCTTCGTTAGATGAGACGTGAAAATATGTTTAGGCGCATGGGTCTTGTTAATTCAATACTCGTAACTTTGCGGAACGACTTTTAAGAAAACTTTTAAGGATGAGTACACGACTGTTTGAAATATTTCAAAGGGAATGTTGTGTGTTCAGTGTGGGCCATTTCAACCTTTGGGATTACTTTTGGTAATAATTAAAACACGCACACATAAATTATTTGCTGTGAAGTAATCTTAGATTTAGTTTCAACCTTGTAAATTTGTTCTAATCACTTTTTGAATACGTAATCCTAATAATGGCCGTCGCCGTAGCGTTTTGTTTTTTGTATCTCCCATCACATTTCGATGATTGGCACTCATTTCATCTCGGATATTATCGTTCAAAGTTTACATGGTTCGTGAGTTGTAGATATACGTCTACGTTAAGTCAGGCAATTGCAGAGGCCGTTCGACCTCACCAATACTTTAAAACTGAACGATAGCGGTATAAATTAAGTGTAGCTCAGGCTGTGTGAACTGTGGCGCCGTCCTGTTGAAACCGGAAATTTTCTAAATGCTATCAATCAGAGTTGACATGAAAAAGGTCGTTCTCATATCTCGATAAAGTTCTCCAGACTCAGAGTTAGTTATGACTTCTCCAGAGTCATCTTCGAAGAAGAACGATACCGTGATTCTGTTTGTAAAAATGTCATGCCAAAACTTTCACGTGTTGGTGGTGACTTGATTCCTTGTAAAACTGTGGCAATTCTAACAGGCACACACGAACAGACAACCATAGTAAAAACACAGCATAAATGAAACATCAAAGTCACATACTAGATCAAATAACATACCAATCCATAGCTTAAGTGTCTAATTGAAACATCCTCATGTACAGGGGACCATGGTTCTATGTACGGATTCAATTCACGTTCTCCACTATGATCTCAAACCGCTATTAAATAATTAAGGACTTTCATTGACATGAAGCCGACATTTTTGTTTATTCACAATTCTATTATTCAATTTTGTATATTTCACTAACATAAATGCGCTTCATTGCTCATGATAATGTTTCGCTCAACATCAAACGTGCTTCAGGAGATTTGTAATGAGAAATGGTTATTCAACAATCGGGTTCTGATGTCGCCTCAAATGTCCTCTCTGACATCTGTTCATTTTTCTCCACCGTCTACTTAATTAGAATTTGCTTTTACACTTGGTATTTTCGTTTCATTGGTTCCAATCCAAAATCACGTTTTTCGTAACTTACCATAATTCTCGGTTTTAAACCTGCTAATGGATATTAAATAATTTATTGCATTTTATAACGAAATTCTGAAGTTGTCGGTGCACAATCTCCTCAAGAAATGTCTACGGTTCATCTATAACCTCTCAACGTCACATGTGCATCAGTTGAAGGGAATCGGTAGTATGGCCGCACCCTGTGGGACGCCTCTTGTACAAGTTATTTCTGATCGCGCACCCTAGGTGTCATCTTCTCAACAAAATAGTACGTAGCTACTCAAGTCACCATTAAGTTTTTTTCGTTACTCGTTAGTTTATTGATCCGTGCTCTTTTTTGTCATCTAAATACAAAACAATGTGAAATCCATTTAACAACTATAAATCACTGAATGCCTCGTTTTAGAGATAAGGTGGATTCACCGTGTACTTCGTGCTTTGCATGAATGTAAAATTAGCTTACTAAACTTAATACATATCATCTTTCCTACATTAGGTAAGAGGAGAATTAATCTCGTTTTTAACTGCTGGAGTAGCCTTCCACTGCGAAAGCACGTTATGCAAATGTCTAGATATGAAGTACTATTCATTTTATATTCAATTTGATTGTCGTGAATGGTTTAAAAAGATGCACATTCCATTTATTGCTAACCGAGACAAGTCAAAATGAATTGGGTAAATTATATAACTTTTGATACTTGAAAGTTCCTCGCCTTCGGATTTGACTTAAAATTTATATTCGAATGTTACCCAAGGATATGCTCGTATCATGTATTTAAATACCCCAGTCTAGATATTTCGCTTAAATTCACGACGAGAAGTACTTCACGATTGACACGGAATAAACTAGGAATTGTGGGCTTCAATATGAGAGTTTTACCTCAATACGTTCCATCCGTAATGTGCGTTGATATTAAAGAGTCCCTAAAATCTCTTATTTTTATCTTATTGCTTTTTCTGTACACCAAAACGATATCCTAATCAACGTGCTAACGAGGCCACGGTTTGAGATTGGGAAACTGTCGCGTATATTCTAAAACAATAGATCAAAACTATATCGATTTATACAATAAAGAGCAGCATACCCATTAATAGTTTTAAGAAACTGCTCACTCATATGACGATGCAGTAAAATGCTCATCCCTTCTAATGTAACTATTTACGAATTTTTTGTGGTGAGTTGATATCCTGCAAAGATTCGATCGAACTACTGCCGCTAGTACATTACAATAGATAATTAGATTCCATCCACAGCTCTATAAAGAAACTTGTTTTATTACTGAATTAAACTGCCTAAAGGTCCCTTCTGGTGTGAGATTTCCATAGAGCTAATTTGGAGATATTGAAAAAGAAAATACTAACACTTACGTTTAAAAAACGATGAAACAATTGTCGGTCGCTTTTGCTCGTTCATAATTTTAGTTTTAGATTGGTTTTCTGTGCCGTTTTGTTGCATTAATTCGAGAGTTTCGCGTTGGCCATAGCAATATCCATGCCCTCATTTAATCACAGACCAATAACCTATGTAATTACCATTGCCAATAATTCGATTTTCAATTTTCTAGACACTCCGTGAGTTATACCCACATCGTAATTGTGATTGCAAGTACATACGCCACGAAATCCCTCATTAATTTTTTCTAATCAAAATCAATGTTTTTTTTGCGACGATAATTCAAACTGCGATTCGAAACAACGCAATGACGGTTTGAATTACAGCAACAGTTAGAATCATCTCAACGCATCAGACGAGGAAATAGTTTGTTAAACTTCTCTTTAACCTGTGTGTGAAAATTGCGGACGGCGCTTTTACCAACGACGTCCAAATCTCTCCCTCCCTTCGTTGTGTGGACTGTAAATCCGGCACTGGCCGGCCAACGATGATTAGATTCCTAAATTGGTGGACTGTACTTCCAGAGCCAGACTCTGCATTGGTGTCTTACCCAGTACAAATCCCTAAAATCTACAATTCGACGAACAAGAAAGAAACGAAAACGAAACAAAACAAATGCGGGACCAATTCGCTTATTCTAATTCCTTATTTTATTTCCTTTATCTATAAAACATTCCCTTCGTCTCTTTATAATTCGTTTCGCTAAGACCTTTCAATGAGGAGTTCCTGTGACGACTGCTTGTGTTCTGTTGATGCGCTCGCCTTGGCTGTTCTTCTTTCATCCGTTTTTTCCTGAGAGATGTTCTTTCTTGAGTGCCTTTTTCCTCTCCAATGTTTTCCGCAATCGATATGCAGCTGGTCATTGTGTTTCACAGAAACTTGTTTGCTGGTGCTTGCCTTGCCTTTCCTGGGAAATCACATCGCCAACAGTTTCCCCCACAGTGCGAAGCACTCCCTCGTGTGTCGGCGATGTCATCGTGGGAACCAACACTACGACTCGGGGCGTTGGTTTTCGCAGTGTCCCCCATGCTGTCCCCACGTCCAGGACCCTGATCCTTCCGCCGGGTCCGTTCCGCTGTTCTCCAGCTCGTCCTAGTAAAGAGGTCATGGTCGTCGAATTCATCAGGTGCCATCGCACCGCAGGAGCATCCCAGCAGAAATTGGTTCGGCGTGAGGCTTTCTTCGTCGTTCGGATCCAAATCGAACCATTGTGCTGGCTCTGCGGTACCCTTCCTTTTACCAGCTCCCCTCTCTAGAGGTTCCCTAGTTTTACGCACTTCCTTTACCACCCTGTCTGACGGTTTTGTTTGTTTCTCTGTCTGCTGTCCCGCTGTTGGTGTCGTGTTGTCAATAAGTGCGTAACTCATTTGATACCGTACCATAAAGTCATTATCGATTTTTGGAAACCATGCTATCCTCTCGATGTCCCAAAAGAATATAGCCCCATCCTTGTCTGTGTATGTCCGTACACCGTTTTCAAAACCATACATACAACCGTTCACGGATGTCTGATTCTTGGTATCCACTGATTCTTATTAGTATCCCAACGATAATATTCAATTTGGAATTATTCAGCATTCGTTTCCAGAGCTTAAGGAATCCATTGATTTGTTTTCCTGCACCAGCGATAGTGTTCGTTTTCATAAAGACTCATCAACTGATTGGCACTGTCGTCGGATTGACCATCACGTTCTTGCCAATGCAGCCACTTTTCTTCGATACCACACCACTTGCATTTGTACTTGGTTATTGGGTCGGTGTAGGATACATTTTCAGCTATGGTTTTCCAATTTGATGTTCCGGTGGAATGTACTGTCCGCGGAGTTGTCAGTTCTTTCTTTTTTCTTTCCCTGCCGGGTCTACATAGAGCTCGCTCCGTGGGTGGTTTAGGTTTACTTCTCATTTCTTCGATTGCGAAGTTACAACTCTTTTGAGCCTAACCCGCCTTACTTCAAAGACCTGCCCGAATTCTCCCTTGGCCCCCTCGTCCGTCATCTTATTCAATATCACCTAGTTGAAGAAAATTTAAACTTACTTAAAGACGAGTTCACCCGTGGGCCTGATGGACTTCCGGTTGTCCTTTAAAAAAAAAAAAGTTCCTCTTTTCTTTCTCTCCCGCTCTTCAATCTTTCTCTCCAAAATCTTCAATCTATCCTTTACACAAGGTATCTTCCCTACTATTTGGAAATCCTCCTTTGTAACCAACATACATAAAAAGGGACCTAAAAACGATTAGAAATACTTAGTGACTACCGTCCCATCGCTCCATTGTCACATATTCCAAAACTGTTTGATGGCATTCTTTTTCAACGTATAATGTTTCCGCTGTGAATCCATCATCTCGCACAACCCTTATGGGTAGGACGACCATCACCAATCTAGTTGAGTTCTCATCCCACAGAATGGGGTGGAATCCGAACCTCCGTGCCTTAGAGAATGGCAACGAACTCGATGTAAGCACAAGCGATATCAGCAAGGCATTCGATAAAATATCCCACAGCCTCATCCTCTTTAAGCTATCCTCCCTTGGCTTCGAACTCCTACTGATTAAGTGGATTTCTTCCTATCTTAACGGTCGATCCTAACGTGTCAGATTTAGACCCACTCTCCCCAATCCTTTTCTTCCCACGTCAGGGGTTCCCCATGGCAGTCCTCTTAGACCCCTCCTATTCATTCTTACCATTAATGATATAGACTTTGTGGGGTAGAAATCGTGTGTGCCACTAAAAGTTCAGCCCAACACTGTCCACCAAGACAAACTAAAACGCACGTTATTCTCTGTCCACAAGATTTTTATTTTATTTGTATCTTTATTTAAATTCATTTGAGATTACTCAGTTTGGTGAGGGGACAATAATACACCGATTGAACTACATTATCGTGCAACGTTTATATGTGGTTTACATGGTTTTCTATTTGTCATCCACTAATAGTTAACATTATATTTTAATTTGTTTTAATTGTTAATTAGGTTCACTTTCGGGCGATTACAACACTGGAATCGACGCACTCACGAAAAATATAAATACGACGTAAAGCTGAATAAAACTTCTGCACGTGAGAACGGGAACCAGGTATGGTAAGCAGCACACCTTTCAAATTTAAACTACTGATCGCTCAGCCGACACACTCGAGTGACACTCGACTTTTGTGTACTCACCGTACCAGCAAACGGTACGGTGGATGGGGGACGACCCGACCGCTTTGAAGATTGACTTATGACTCACTGAGTGTTGAATTCCGTCTTGCATTTGACCCTCAATTCAAAGGGATATTGGGAGAAGAGAGAGAAAATTTCTCTCTATGGTGAGTAACCAGTAACAGAATCTTGCTGGCTAAATTCCGGTGGTGTGTGTGCGTGATCGTGTAGATCGCATTGTTTACCGATGCATTGAAACAAAGGATAAACGAGATGCGTTGTTTTACTCATGCACGAAGTTCATGAGAAACGAAGCTGACAAAAAAGGGAAGATGGACAAAGGGCATTACTAATGGCATAGATACATGGTGCAGCTGCGTAAATAGCTGCACTGCTATTAGGAAAAGATGCTAATGGATTTGGGATACACAATGAAAATTGTATATCAGATCTTTGGTCGACGGGAAAAAACCGAATTCTTTGTCTATTTGTATATGCTGAAGAATTCGTTTGGTGGCTAAGCACGAAGTTGGTGATTGTTTGTCAGTTGGACAAACAGATCATGGGTCGGGTCTATTGCAGCTGAATAAACAAGCTGCTTGGCGTTGCATTGTCGTTGGACAAAAAGGGTCGCCAACCAATGTGCATGAAAGGACAATTGCCGCGCACATGTGAGGCTGAGATTTGCTTGGAAAACAGGGGTGCCGAATAGTTTTTGAAGTGTTGATGCCCGTGTGATGTGAAGAATTCTTTTCAGGGAATTTAGGAAATGCATTGGATGCATGACTGAAAGAATTCTTTGTAGGGAATTTTGTGTAATGCGTTAGGTGCATTACATGTCCTTGAGAAAGGAAATGTTGCAGGTGTGCGAGGGAGATGGGAGTTGGGTTGCAATTATGGGGGCTTCTTCAGGTACACTTTAACCCTTGTGTCAATGACCGGGTACCCGGTCACCAATTTCATCGCAATTGCTCGGCCTAGTAGACGAATTTCGGTCCCATGTCTTAGATCATCTCCATTCAAACGTTTCTGAATGATAATTACGAAATTTCAATGAAAAAAATTTTTTTTTTACTTTCAAATTGACATTTTAAAAAATTGTATTCTGAGCCACGACCGGGTACCCGGGTACCCCATTTAAAAAGAATGATGAAGAATGATGCAAAATTGAATGTTAAATAGTTAATTAATAATTAATTATTGATAATTAACTATTTAAATAACTAATAATTAATGAAAAACAATAAAAATGCATTTAAATTAACAAACAAATTTATTCAGAAGGACTTCTGTGACATGCATTACATTCAACCAACGTAGTTGCTTGTTCGTCGCAAACCGGCATTTCACATTGCCGACACGCCTTTCTTGTTTTTCGCCGCTTTTTCAGAGCCTGCGATAAACAAATGTGGCAACAACCAGTGACCTTTTTTCTTCCTGTACTATCCAGGGGCGGACATGCTGTCTGGATCGTCGGCACGAGCGGCTGAATCTTGCCGATGATGGACTCGATTGCAAGTTTTGTTGAGTAATGCCTAATGATTTGAACATTTTCCGAGCGTTCATGAATACTTGGCAGGGCAAGTTGTTCGCTTAATTGGAGCAAAATCATACGACATGCGTTCGTCTTTTTCGGCAGCATGGAATTGTTCTCTTTATAAATGACGAACGCCGCGAGTGCGCTTACATCGAGGACATTAAAGAACATTGCCAAGGGCCACCTATTCGTCCGTCGGTGTGTCGTGTATCTGTCGGCCATTTGGTCCATTGTATCAACACCAGTTTTGTACCGATTATAGTGCAAAATAATCTCGGGTTTTTTCTGTGCGTGGTCAGCGACTGCCATGTTCGAGTGCATCGTCGATAGCAGTATAACTGCTTTATTTTTCTTCGGCACATACGAACAAATCGTCGTTTTGTCGTGAAAGCCGAACAGTGTGGATAATTCTGCACGATCCTTTGACGCAGCCATCTCTTTTGGAATATAGGGTTTGTTTTTTCGTAAGGTTTCTACGACAGTCAAGTCCCACGACAATAAAAGCTTCGCGAGCGTTAACGTCGTGAAAAAATTGTCCATACAAATATTTCTTCCACTCCCTTTGTACGGTGCTGCTAATTTTTTGACAACATTTTCACCTTGATTTTTTTCTCTAACATTGCCACTTTTCCCGGTGTAAATAATACCTTTCAGAGGATATGCATTTTCAGCATCACAAATCCACCACACTTTGATACCATACTTGGCTGGTTTTAATGGAATATACTGCGTAAATTTGGTTCTCCCACGGTACGGATACAGCTGCTCGTCGATGATAAGTTCTGTGCCGGGCCGGTACAGAGCGGACAAAGTCATTGCATTCAACATGGCCCATATCTCACTAATTGGAGCTGCTTTGTCCTCTCTGGACCGTTCCTCTCGTGTCCGCGCATCATCAAATCTGATAAAACGTAAGATATTCCAAAAACGATTGATACTCATTGTGGCCCTGTATAAAGGGAATGGTGACGTTACTGATAAACAAATTAAAATTGATTGCAAAATATTTGTTTTAACATTGTTAAAACAATGTTTCTATATGTGGGTACCCGGGTACCCAGTCATTGACTACTGTCGGTAAAGTTGGTCATTGACATAAGGGTTAAAAAACCCCCACAAGTCCAGTATCAAGCACTCCTCTCTCTCTCTCTCTCTCTCTCTCTCTCTATACGCGGACGACACTAAACTCTTCAAGACCATCCGCTCTTCTGTCGATTCTTGACTTCTCCAAATGGATTTCGACATCTTTTCGGCTTGGTGCCAAAACAACTGCCTCGAACTAAATATTGCCCAATGTAACTCAATCACCTTCTCCCGTAAATGATCCCCCTCCCCGCTACGTTCCTATTTCTTACTCAACTAATAAATATCACGTGTACAATCGATACGTGACCGTAGCATCTTATGTGATAGGGAGCTAAACTTTATCCCACATATTGATGGCATTATCTTCAACCCTGTGCTTGGTTTTTTGAAACGCTGGTCGAAAGAATTCTCTAATCCTTGCGTTTTCCGATGGCTCTATATAGCCTTTGTCCGCCCTCTTCTTGAATATGTTAGTTCGGTCTGGTCTCTTGACTACTCGTCCCATATTCACAGGATCGAAAGAGTGCAACGTCGTTTTTTGTGTTTTGCTCTCCGAGGATTAAATTGGGAAAATCGTCTGATTCTATCCCCATACACAACCCGTCTCCACATAATTAACCTTAACACACTTTAAGAGCACAGAATTTATGCCGACATTCTTTCCATCCATCGCCTTCTCTCAGATTCAATCAACTGCCCAAGTGTAACAGAAAGGTTGTGTTACATCAAAACTATATAGTTGATACAAAAGGTGGTTACAAAAATAGTTAGTTATACTTCCGAGTTGTCACAAAATGTTGTTAGGAAATGTTAGGAGCAAGCCTGCTGTTGCAACAAGTTGTCCGGTAAATGTTTGGGATGTTGGGCTGCGCCAGTTATCATGTGATAACAATAGTTAATTAATTAACTGGCTGCGCCAGTTGTTATGTTGTATGCTGTTGGCTCTATTTGAAGCAGTCGTAATTTGCACAAACAAAATAGTTTCACGGGATTATGTGCAAATTGGCCGAGCAGTGGCTGTTGTACCTTCTGATCAGGAAATACCTAGGGCTCCAAAACTGTTTAGCCTTTGCAGTCGAATCGTTCCTCAGGTTCGCAGTCTACAGCATATCCGCAAAATTGATCTTTAACATTACCATGCCTTAATTTCTCTGTTTTTAGTCCAACTGCTGGTTTGTGTTTCGCCTTCCTGTTGGATTCACCTTTTTCATATGCCCCTGAATATGAGTGGTCGCTGTTAAGCGGTGCCACGGAATAACTTAAACTAATTGCAGCGAGTGAATGTGCATTTACTCCTTTTTATCGAACAACAAATATTTTAATTTCATTTTTTTCACCTTGCACTGTGACCCATCCGCCAATGTTGGTTCCGCTAAAGTCGCCTTCCCGTTTTTTGTAAAACAGTTACACCCAACGATTACTGACCAGTCGTTTAATTCCTGTGAACAGAACGTTAGAAAGTTACGGTTTACCTGGGTACAGCCGCAGCGGTTCCAATTCCCGAGCTGGTGTCCTCCCTCGATCGGCCCCCGATGATCAATCTAAACAAGGCAAGGCGCTGCGGACAGGATTACAAAGCTCACTACCGGGTAATTTTGTTATCTGACCACAATTCACACTCTCTATTCATTCCATGTGCCGGACCAAAAGAATCAAACAAACTTAGTTCACACAACAAAAGAATTAACATTTATTTTACAACTGTTTAACGCTAAATTTAATTTAACAATGACAATTACTTTATACACATTAGAACTTTATTACTTTGTTTTTTTTTTTTTTTAATATCTTAATTTCTTAAGCGCTAGTTTTTTGCGTCCTCTTGCTTCCGTTGCTCCGAATCAAGTCTCTACTACTAACTCTCTCCGTCCACTCCGCCACCACTCCGAAGAGAAACGCGCCGCAGCTGTTTCCGCGGAATCCACAATTCAACGAAAGTAGGATCGTGCATTAACTTGTAACGAATGTTAATCCAAAATGTGGATTGTGGGCTCCAATTCTTCCTTTATCTCTGCATATGCTCAACGGCAGAACAACCCAACTAAGATTTAATCTCCCCGCTCGGTGGGATACTGGGCATGCGGAAGTTTACCACGTAACACAAGCATGCTCTCCATCTCATTTTACACTAACCTCCGAAACCTGCGAAACCCTCGTATCTTCTGTTTGCTCGCCTATCACACTTCTTACGACTCTAATGAACCCATTTCGCGAATGCTGCGGTGGGCAAACTCTTACCCCCCATTCTTTGACTTCAATCCATCTCTCCCGTTCTCAAACGTGTTCTCCTCTCTTACCCCCCCTGACCCCGCCCCAGTCACCGACTTCACTAACCTCACACAACCTGCACTCATACTTACACCCTAGTCTCCGGGCTATCCTCGCCATTCCCTGCCCTATCACTTATACTATTTTCTATCCATCTTTGTTTAGTTTCCCATTCCCAGATTCAGGCTTCTATAGAGGAAACAAGCTGTTAAGCTTTATCCAGTGTAAATTAAATTCTAAGTTGGAACAAATTCTATAGTGTGACAAACGCTAATAAGTGATATTAGTTGTCCTATGCTCGATGTGAAAAGAGTACAGGGGTGGTGAAATCCAAAATGTAGTGCTTTGCACCTTAAATCACGGATGTTGCACTGCTCGAAGCGAAACTCTTGACACAAAGATTGCCTTACACAAAGCTCGCCTTGAAATGTAATGTGTGGCTGAAATTCATAACGGATGAAAGAAAGCGACCGACGAAACGTAAACTCTTACGCAACAACCCCGAAACATTAAAATAGTAATTCGAAATTAATGTAGTTCGGTATAATGATATAAATAAATAGTGATGTACAGAGCATTTTTTCCTTACTATTCACATGATCCAACAAGGCTCCCGGAGTCGACTGCATACCGACAGAGCTTGTGAAGCATGGAGGAGAGGCAACCGCTCGAAAGATCCACCAGCTCATCCAAACAATATGGGATAAGTAAGTCACTCCGGAAGAATGGAAAACCTCAATAGTCATCCCCATTTTCAAAAAAGGCGACAGATCTGACTGCGAAAACTACAGAGGAATATCATTGCTGCCAACCGCATACAAAATATTAACAAATGTCATTCTGGCGAGAATCACACCGTACGCAGAAGAGATACTGGGAGACTACCAATGTGGATTCCGTAGGAACCGGTCAACAAGCGACCAAATGGGACGGACTAAAGCAGGGAGATGGTCTATCACCGTGTCTCTTTAACCTTGTGCTCGAGTATATCATCAGAAAGGTACAAGACGACAACATGGCCGGATCATCCCTGAACGGGGTCACACAAGTGCTCGCATATGCGGATGACATCGCCGTTCTGGGCGATAATCTAGAGACTTTTAGTAAAAACTGTGAAATCATCATGCAAGCGGCAGAAGAGGTGGGCCTAGATATAAATGAAGACAAAACAAAATACATGATTACGGCGAGAGCAGGTGGACCTCAGATAACACATATAAACTTCAGAGGTAAGATATTTGAAAAAGTTGAAGAATTTAAATATCTGGGAACGATACTGACGGCCAGTAATGAAATGTCGAAGGAAATTAAGAAGAGACTGCATTCCGGCAACGCGAGTTGGCATGCAGTCAGTAAACTGCTGAAATCCAAACTGCTATCACGTAACATAAAGATCCGTTTCTATAGAACCATAATCATGCCGATTGTTCTATATGGATGCGAAACATGGGCTCTCACAAAACGGGAAGAAAACAAATTCCGCGTATTCGAGAATAAAGTTTTGAGGGGCATCTTTGGAGGTAAATATGACGAGGAGGCAGGACAATGGAGGAGACTCCATAACCACGAATTGGAAGAGCTATATCGCAAACCTACAATAGTGACAGTAATCAAGTCGCGAAGATTAAGATGGGCCGGACACGTGGCGCGAATGGGGAACGATAGGACCGTGCATAGAATTCTTGACGGTAGACCAACGGGAAAGAGACTGGTAGGACGGCCGCGACGGAGATGGGAGGACAATGTTAGGTTTGACCTTGAGGAGATCGGATCGAATGGTCTAGCGTGGAAGGAGAGTGCCCAGGACAGGGAGCGATGGCGAAGCCGAGTCGGTGAGGTTATGAACTTCCGGGTTCTTACAGGCCAATAAATAATAAATAATAATAATTCACATGATCCCGCATACCGCTCACCTTCAAATGCAAACGCGTATAAACATCGTTTTGTGTAATAAATGTTCCAATTTACTTTGCGAGGATGAACAGTTAAGATAGTTTAGAATTCCCATATCGATAAGGTAGTTTAGAATTCCCATATCGATTATCCGTTCGAGCTGTTCAACAATTGTAAGTACCTCAAAATCTTCTTTTTCGTGCACTCTTGTGTAAACATCAAAACTATATAAAAAAATTTTAAGATCAATACTGCTATTTCTTCAGGGCCGCATTATGATGCTTAATATCAGAAAGGTAGGTCGCCCTCTTCTACTGAATACATCTTTCGCTTAAAAAAAAAAATATATATATATCTAATGCGCAAGTATAATTGGTTCAATATCAACTAAACAATTAGAAATAATCAACCACTTATCCATCCGATCAAGGTTTACACTGAGATACTAGTTTTCTTCTTAATATATAAAAGATTATTCATTCGAGTAGATGGTGACAAACTCAAGGCCAACAAGATCTTTTACCAAACTTTCGACCGTGGTGCAAATTTTACGACCGGACGAGCAACCTCTGTGAAATCGGTATCGAGAGCTAATAACTAAAGTAAATAAAACTCGATGATGTGTCCTAGTTTTGTTTTTCCACGACAGATATTTTAATTTACATAATTTTTAGATTCTCACGTGATTTTGTTATCTTAGCTAATTACCAATATAAATAATAAATACAGACGCATTTTAATTTGGGTTTCCTTCTCCGTTTTGCGTGAATTTTACTATTCATTATGTACAAAGTAAAAACAAAACAAAGCTTGAGTAAGACCATTACGAAAATAAATTGGAGAAGAAAACAAACACAAACGTTAATTTAAACAAATTATATAGATTTTTTTGTTTTGTTTATAAACTAAAACTAAGCTCTACATGATGAACTTTACACTTATATAGAAAATCATAAAAACATAACTAAGATAAAATAATATAAAATTAAATTAAATATATAAACATTTACATTTGTAGCTGAAGTTATAAGTAAATATAGTTATCACTCTGTTTGATTGTTTTGCTTTTTGTTGCATTCGAAGTAAAAGCTGTTTCTGTTTTTTGTTTGTTAACGAAATTCATCTAAAGACAAAAATCTCTATTCAAACACTGGCGTTCTGTCAGATACAATGACTGTAAAAGAAAAGGCACAGAACAAACTTAGTATCGTAAAATTTGAATATACAAATAGACAATTTGTGTTGGAAATGTATCTTCTACGATAAATGCTTCCACTAGAGTTTATCTTTTAGCTATTTTCTACTTTTACCTCTGCTTTTGTATTTCATTTTATTTTATAAATAAGTTTCTGTTTTATCAATACCCTACGTTAACATCTATAACACGATGCACATCGACTGGGGCTTAACACGTTTTGGCTTTGATTACACATACATTGCATGTATATTACAATAAAATTGTTCTTACGTTTAAAAAAAAAAGTATATTTTTAAACTTTGGCTTGACTTCCATTACCACCAGATAGCGCTGACCAGAGTCTCATCAGCAGCGGTTGATCAGTATCTGTTCGATCGATTCTCCAGCCAGTTGGCAGCCACCACAATGGATCTGATCCACTACTTCTGCTACTATGTAAACTGGACGAGTCTGTGGATTGTCCTATTTCTTGGGTTTCTCGAGCGGCGGACGAAACTGTTCTGTCGCTGATTGATGAATCGGTTGCTGATGAAAATTGAACTGAATTCGTCAATGAATTCGATACGAATTCAATTGGTTGGGGTGTTGTCAAACCGTTGGATGATACTTCGCTGGAAATCGTCGTAGACCTTTCGACTGGCTTACGACGTCCAGCGACAAAGTCGTTGATGATTTCCAGCTCTTTCTGTAAGTCGGGCGAATTAACCAGTGTAGTTGTTGTAGTTTTGAGAAGCACGCTAGTTGAAACTGTTTTGGCGGTTGAATCCGTTTCCGAAGTTGTTGAAAAATCTGTAATTGAATCTAAGTTTTCCTCCTTGCCGTTTGATAGATTTTCATTTGTAAAAGGAGTGTATCCGGATTCCTTTAATCCTGCGATTTGTGAAGTACCCACCGTAGGTTTTAAATTTGTTGCAGTTACACGTGGACTCAATTTAATTGAATCCGTAGAACTTTGAGTTGGATTTGAAGTTGTTTCTTGACCATCTGAGATGTCAATGGCCGGTTTTGAGTTCGTTGTCATTGAATTCGTATCTCTCTGGGCCGGCTTTGTTTCGGTTGGATTTGGCTCACTTTCTGGTATGTGTAAGTTCCCTTCCATCTGATTTGAATTCGGTTTGAGAAAAGTGGAAATGCCCTCTTTTGAATACATATTCTCGTGTGTTGTTTGTGATGTTGCCTCCATTGTGTTTGTTGCTGGATTCGATTCCGATTCAATCACGATCTCCTTTACTGAAGTTGGATTCAATTTGAACTCACTTGGATTGAATTTTGTTTCACTTGAATTCAATTTTACTTTAGATGAGCTCAACTTGATTTCAGTTGATTTCAAACTTGGTTCAAACTTGTTCAAACTCATTTCAGTTGGATTCAAATTTACTTGAATTGGATTCGGATTAGTTGGAGGATAATAAGTATCGCCTTTCGGAGTATTGGGATTAAAAATAACTTCCTGTGGACTTACATTGGCACTCGCTGTCTCTGAACTTCGTGGGGTTATATCCAAACCACTTACGGTTCCACTAAAATTTTCCTCATTTGGGCTTGTATTTTTTTCGGTGGGAGTTGAGTAAGTTTGAAATGGCTCAGAATTGGCACTTTTATGAATAGGATAAATTTCCGTTGGCAGCCCAGTTGAATGTGCTGGTCCAGTCTCCTCCGCTGGTGCTACGCCTTTTTCTATCAGGGCAGATTTGACTTTTTCTGGATTTGAATTCACTTCCACGGCCTTCAAATTCCCTTTCATAGCTTTATTCGTATCGGATTTCGCTGGAATTTGTTCCTCCGCCTTAGACGCACTCCGAGATGTGGTAGGCAGCTCAGCAGTGGAACTAATCAGAGTTGTCCATTCACTGGGAATAATTGTCGATGCGGTGTTTTCTCCATCCTCATCCACCGTGCTAGCTCCCAATGTGTTTTGGCTGTTCATTTGTTCCGTAATACTGCGAACGAATTCTGTTTTGTTTTCGACAATTATATCTGCATCAACTGGAGTTATGTGTCTGATATTTGGTTCAGTAGACGTTTCAATTTTTTTAGTAGGTGGGGTATTTTTTACCACGCTGGCGGGCACTCCCAAAAGTAAAGACTCTCCTCTGAGAAGTTTTTCCAATTCATCCATTTTCTCCTCCATGCTCTCCAAGGCTTGTATTCCTGTATTCACAATCGATTTGTTTGCCATTTCCGGATAAATGGAGAAATTATACTTATGATCTTTCTCTGGCACAGCTGGAAGTAGAATCGCATCGATTCCACTGCCAAAAAGCGGTGGATCTCTCCCTGGAGTTTTAGCATTGCTTCCGGTGGTTTCATTAAGTAGTGCTCCATATCTAGACGCGTCGCTGTCCAAGTCTAAGGAATCGGTTTCAGTAGGTAGCTCCGGAGGTCGACGTCTACGTTCCCCGATAAAAAAAATATTTTCATCGTCAGAGTCTTTGCTGCCACTGTCACCTGATCCTGGTAGACCTATTGGGAAGCTCTCTCTGAATATATCAAACTTCAGTGGTTCGTCCATTGATTCAGAGGCGCTTGATGGAACGATATTTCTATCCTCATCCTTGCCGGAACCTTGGGGTTCAGTTTCTTCGTAATCATAGTCGTAGTCTCCTGAAGTAAAAACCAAGTTTGTGAGCTGAGCTAAAAGGATCTTCTCTGTGTCTATGTTAACGGTGGGTATGCATCGGGACTCGAAAATGTGCTCCCCCGGTGGACATGGTGATGTTTGAAGGGATTGATTTTTCTTCTGTGGCACAATAAATATTGATTTGGGCGTGACCTTTCGTGTTTTTTGGTGTTGGCTTACTGGTACCATCAGCCACGCTTCCCATGCTAAATTTTCCACTGTGCTTTCGATTGGTTTCGATGTGATAGGTAGACATTCGGAGGAATCAAAATGCTGTCCCAAAATGACACACAAAAAGCAGGTTATCGCAGTGAGTGTTTGTAATTTATTTCGTATTCGCAACATTTTAATTGCAATGCGTAAGATTCGATTAAGTATAATAGATTGGCAAGGTGAGTAGAGGCTCGTATGGCTTCGTTCTGTGTTACTTTTCGTCAACTACTGCTGTGCGTAGACTTTAGGATTCTGAAAAGACAAGTAAAAAGAATTTGATGTAGAATATAAGCGACTTTAAATGTTTAAAACATATGTGCAATTCTGTGAGTCGTGAAACTAGGTAAGGCATTGTAGAGTGTTACAGTTTGTATTAATGTTTTCTTCCCACAAAACCCACACATTTGATTAAATCGTCGATATTTTTTTTACAATATCCATCAATCAGGGATTACATTGCAAATGAAAAAACATATCGTATGAATTCATAATTTAAAACAATGCCAAGCTTAATATATCTTTTTGGACTTCTCGTTGCTGCACTTTCTGATCTCAACTGTGCACTTTTCCTCACGGAGATCGGCTTATATACTTTCTAATATCAAATTTTGAAACCTTTGAAACTAATATCAAACCATCGCATGATTTTAAAAGATTGTAATTATCTCCTCTATAGTATAGTGGTTAGTATACCCGCCTGTCACGCGGGGTTCGATTCCCCATCGAGGAGCCTCTGGCGCAGGACTAATGACCTTGCCCGGAAAAAACAAATCATTATGGAAAATTTAACAAGCCTCAGGACTTGTTAAATAAGGTCAAGACCAGTTCCCGGTTGTAGTGCCGATGATGATGATAATTATTAAAACATAAAAAGATAAAAACTTCATGGTGGTCGCTCCAAAGTAAAAGTGATCATTATCGAGAACAAATAACAGCAGGTTTGATGCCCTATGTGGTCAGTTGAGAGCCATTCGTGAATACAAAGGTCAATCCTCCATTCAAAAGGAAGTCATCAATTCAACTGACAGTATAGTCGGCTGTTCAAGAGTCAATCCGGCGTCAGATAAAGAATCAGTTGTGACTCAAACGCAATTCATTCGTCAATTCGAGTCTGTTGTCAATACAATAATCATTCGTGTCTCACTTGTTAGTTCAAAAGCTAGTCGTGAAGTCACTCGTCGATTCGAAAACTAACCGCCGAATCAGTCGTCAGATGAAGGATCAGTTGTGAGTGGGTTGTCAATTCAGTGGTAAATTCAATTGCGAATTTGATCGTACATTCATACGTCAAGAATCTGTCATCTAACCTGCTCTCAGTTTACAAAGCGTATATTTCTTCAATATACAATTGTCATATTCAATCAAACACATCTGAACTACGCTATATGTGATTTATACCATAGAAAACGTTAGGTGGACGTCAGTAGGGACCCAGACGTAAGACTTTCAATTCAGTCGTTAGAACACAGGTGCAACAGATCACGCCTGTCTCTTTTCTATAGGTATTATCACAGTCGTTGTTCAACTGAACTTGCTGAATGTCTTCCGCCTCTTCAGACATTTTCGGCCACACCCGTCAATCTGAGAATGCGCATCAATTCACGTCGAAAGTCAGCTTCAGGCGCACAAATAAACATTTCTCCCATGAAATGGTCGGGAGAAATCCCTAGCCATCTTTCGGAGCTTGGCTGATGGACCGGTTCGAGAGAAGGTTGGTTTAGGTGGTAGTCTGTCCCAAGGTGAGACCACCACGTCACTCTGTACATACCGCGATATCGTCGAGAGAAATCTTCGCCGCTGTTTCGGATGTGTGGTTGATAGCTCCGACTGACACGGAGATAAGTCATGATTGTACCTTCGCATATAAATAATTCCGGAGGTAACCTAGTCTCCGAATCGGTTCTGCGGGGTCACTATGTCTGGAACTTTAAGAGGTTCGTCATCGCATAATCGGGCTCGCTCTCGAGGCTCTGCCCACGCTCAACTGGTAACGGCATTTTGCAACATCAGGGGCATCGGTTTCACCAATACGTATGTAAACGCCATCCACCAATATTTGCAAACAACGAAACCTTATATCCTTGCCCTAAATGAGACCCAGGTCGATTCGTCAACTGATTCGGCATATCTTCGTTGCTCAGGATACGACTTACATTCGAGATTCCGTTTTAAAGGCGGAGTCTGCGTCTTCGAGCGGAACGATCCGGCTTGCCAGAGGATGGTGGTGTTGGAACCTAATAACGTGGACATCATATGGTTGAGGGTCGGCTGTTCTTTGTTGTCTTTACCGCTTCCCGAATGACGATCAATCGGCGACATTTTTCGAATGTCTTTCACATACTGTCGACTGGATACAGATCAACCACCCAGCTTCTGAAATCGTTGTCCTTGGTGATTTTAATGTACACAATTCCGGCTGGTTGGTACATTCCAACAGAATCGACGAGGCTGGGAGGCTGGCGGCGATGTTTGCTGTCTGCCACAACTTGACTCAACTCGTGGAGGAACCAACGCGAGTGCCGGGTGGCCGGGGTGATTATGCTAACACCCTGGATCTGTTTTTGACATCCGAACCGAGTATTTATACCGTAGAGGTTTCTGCGCCACCGGAAAATCAGATCACTGCTTGGTATCTGTCACCAAGCACTTGCATTTCAAGCGAATAACTGGCCTAAGCAACTTCGCCATGTATGGAAGTATGAGGCTGCTAACTGGAACGATTTGCGAGATTTCTTCGCATCCTTTCCATGGGCGGAGGTGTGCTTAGAGACTCCGATGTTAACGCTTGCGCGGAGTCAGTCACAGAGATTATTTTTCTTGGTATGGAGATCTACATTCCACATTCCATCAAACGAAGCTCATCTGATAAGCCTTAGTTTGATAAAAAAAATGGGAGCAAATTACAGCGGCAAAAATCTTTTGAGCAATGGCGCCCAAATCCCACCGATGTTAACAGAACGAATTTTGTTAGTATCAGGAACGCGTGCAACCAGGCGATTGATACCGCGAAGAAAGCTTACAACGACAGAGTGACCAATAAGCTCCTTCGGTGCCCGACCGGTTCACGTTCCTTTTGGTGAATGGTAAAAGCTGTCAGCAGTAATTTTGCTTCCTCCTATTTCCCTCCGTTGGTGACGAACAGCGGGGCTTAGTCACAAATTCAAAAGATAAAGCTAATATGTTCGCGAATTTATTTTCCGCGAATGCAAGCCTCGGTCCCGGTCTTTTGGGGCCACCCGTGATCGCACCGGTACGTTCTTTGATGTGGGATGAGAGATTTCGCCCGCGCATTGTGGCGGTTCCATTGAACGCCACTACTGACCTTCCCATTAATGTCTTACAAACGTCTTATTAGAGCACCTAAAACTCTGGAAAACAATCACTTATCTTTCTATTATCTGTTTAAAGATTTTCTCCTGAACCACCGGCGTATACCACCCACAATTCTTCCCGCTATGACAGCCACAACACCATACATTACTTGCAATCACCGGCAGACATTCTTCCTTTCCAGGTTCTCCCCCATAACATGCATTCAACGCATCTCCAGAAGCTCCCTGGAAGAAAACTCTGTTCATGCATTTACTGCATCACCATAGGGCGCCCGTAAAATTCCCGGAAAACGAAATATCGTTTGCTTTTATGTTGCATAACTGGAATCCCTTGTAAGGAATTATTAACATGCAACATACAATAGGAAAACCAATCGGTGCCCCGTAAATACATGCTCACCCTGCTGCGCACGTGCGCGGCGTATCTTCATGACTTATCCCAAGTGGCCCAAATTTCGTCCGACCGACAAAACTTGTCAGATCATCCCGCGCCACGATGCCGAGCATTCAATTTTTCGGCATCATTACATGCAATACAATTCAACATCGGCCACCAACTTCGATGCAATGCACAAGCGACATCACCAGGGTATACCAACAGCAAATACCCCAAGTCGCACGTCGGACGGACAAACCTCGGTTCGGATGCAGCTGCTTAAGGAAGGTTTCATTTTTGTTGATTTTGGTCGACGCGTCTGCGGCAGGAAAGATCATGCACCCTCGTCGTGATCAATCGGGGATCTTCTCTCTGATTGGTAACCGCACGACCAACTTTACGTTGTTAGTGCTGAAATAGGAAATTAACCCCTAGAGGATTATGCACGTCCACTGCGAAATATTTCGTTGAGTCGAGATTTAACCGCCACCACGTGCGGTCGCGTCACCTCAGTCTGAATCGAGCGGTTAATTGAGGGAAATCTTTCGTCCTCTGCCGAGTGTCATCCGGGCAGCGAAAAGTCAGAAGATTGCGTGGAGTTCGTTCGTGGGAGTAACCATTCATCATCGGCACTTCAACCGGGAACTGGTCTAGGCCGTATTTAGCAAATCCCGAGGCTCGTAAATTTTCCATAGTGATTTGGTTTTTCCCGGCAAGGTCATTAGTCTTGCGCCAGACGCTCCCCGACCCCGAATCGAACCCCGGTCTCCTGCGTGACAGGCGGGTATACTAACCACTATACTATCGAGGAGCCGGGAGTAACCATTATATTGTATAAATAAAGAACCGAATTAAGATCCAATTGTGTTACGGATAAATTTTATGTTGTGTAACAAAGAGCAGAATTAAAGACCCTATTGTGTTGTGGATAAATTTTATATCGTATAAATAAGAACCGAATTAAGACCCATTTGTGTTACAGTCAGGTTTTATATTGTATAAATAAGAACCGAATTAAGACCCATTTGTGTTACAGTCAGATTTTATATTGTATAAATAAAGAACAGAATTAAGACACGTTTGTGTTATATTCAGATTTAATATTGTATAAATAAAGAACAGAATTAAGACCCATTTGTGTTACAGTCAAATTTTATGTTATATAAATAAAGAGCAGAATTGAGACCCGATTGTGTTGCAGATGAATTTTTCATTGTGTTAACCAAAAAGCTTTGATGACAAATCGCATCATATTGTTTATTTCCGGTTAATTGGTGGACAGTGTTCGGTGAATCGGTAGCAGGCTAGGGAAGTTTTTGTGAACCTGTCGCCGTACTGGCACATAACAAAAACAATACCTACAGCACTATACAATGCATTCTACGTTTATTGGACTGTAGGAAGGCAACCGGCCCAGACGGAATACCAGCAATAGTTCCTAAGAACTCTGCACCAGAACTCTCGCCGATTCCTCGCTTATTTTATGCACGAATGGCCTTTCCTGCCTGCTGGAAAATTGCTCGAGTTCGTCAATCCCATACACGGGAAAAAAGTGCCTCCCATAAAATTACCGTCCGATAGCATTACTGTCTATGTTATCTAAGGTGATGAGAAAGCTCATCAACACCGAGTTAATTAAGTATTTGGAGTGAAACGGACTTCTGAATGATCGTCAATACGGATTCCGTGGCAGGCGATCGACGGGAGACCTTTTGACACTTATAATCGATATATGGACATCTGCGATTGAGCGGCATGGTGGGTCAAGGGCGGTCGCATTGGATATCTCCAAGGCTTTTGACCGCGTCTGGCACAGGGCACTGCTGAGCAGACTTCATTCATATGGACTTTCTCAGCAGCTTTACGACTGGACGAAGAGCTTCCTCGAAAATCGATCGATCCAGGTTGCTGTGGGCTTCGAGTGTTCCGTCTGTATCCTGTTAATTCGGGGGTGCCCTAAGATTATATTTTGGTTCCAACCATATTTTTGCTTCACATAAATGATTACTTGGAAACAACGCATAACAAAGTGTTCAGTTTGCGGATGATAGTACGCTTGTTTCCTCGGCCGATTGGTGCATCTACGTCGCATCAGCTTCGATGTAGACAGACTGACTCACTGAATCGGGATCTGGATAGGGTCCCGTAGTGGGAAAGGGGCAATCTAGTCCTCCTCAATGCAGCGAAGACACAATATACAACATTCACAAAGAAAAATGGATCATCGGTTCCACAGCGGATGATGAATGGCCAGGCCCTCGAACCGGGGGAAAGCTTGATTTGCTCGGCGTCACGGTCTGTTGCATCGTAGCATAGACACGTGTCGAGCATCACCAGATCAGCTTCAGGAAAACTGAGCTATCTTTTCAGAGCCAGGAAATATTTTACCCCGGCGCAACTTCTTTCGCTTGTATAAATCCCAAATTAGACCCGCGCTCAAATATTGCTCTCATGTTTGGAGCTCGGCTCCTAAACATACCCTCGACCTACTTGAGAGCATACAGAGACGAGCAATACGCCTGATCGGGGACTCGGCGCTGACGTCGGGACTACAGTCGCTATCACATCGTAGGGGCGTAGCCGACCTCTGTCTGTTTTACAGATATTATCACGGGTACTGTTCTTCGGAGATTCGTGGTATTGTTCCACGCAATTCGGCTCATACGCGCCCCACAAAACAATCCGACCGATCGCACCAGTTTGCGGTTCATTTCCCGACGGCGCGAACATACCTGCATCAGAACTCGTTCCGTTACAGAGCGGGGGAGTTGTGGAACTCCCTTCCCTCGTGAGTGTTCCCGGAGCGTTACAACCTGCAACTGTTCAAAAAGAACTGCAACCGTTATTTGGCGGCATTTCGGGGCTCCGTGTCGGCACTATATATTCACCTCTCCCGCGAGAAGTGTAATATAAAATTAGAGTCATTCTTTGGCCGAACCACACAAGTATGGAATGGTCTATCTGATCATGTGTTTATCGGCGTTGTAATGTCCAGGCATTTAAGAAAAATTTGCGTCGATAGCTCCTTTCCTTTCTTTATCCACTTCCTCTTCTTCCGCTCACACTGTGCTCTGACATTTAAGGGTACTCCAAAATCCCCTTTTGTACGCGCGTTTCTGTAGATTAAAAAAAAAAGTTGGACGTCACTTCACTCACGGCATATATAATTTATTATGAAAATAATAAAATGATTGCGAAGAAAACAACGGGACGACGTCATTTTACGGGAAAACTAAGTGGAGACTTTGTCAAGCGAATGATTGAAGTACGCTTGGTGAATACTCAAGTAATGGGCATTTGTACAACTAAAATTGCCATTGAAAGTATGACGGGTTGTCAAATAGGAGCTATCACAGAAGATCCGGGTCCATTGGTTGATCAATTCCCTCGCCAGTTTGGGAGTCAGAAAACGATTCTCCGTTTTCATCATTATCAAACCATTGGTCAGTTAAGGCATCGATTCCGTTGATATTCAATCAACTCGGCTGCCTTAATCGATATCTGGGTAACATAAGGATGTCGACAATCATTTTAACGAGGATAAATCAGGACAAAAAAGAATAATCAACTAGGCAGCAAGGATGCAAGTTCCTAGAAGAGGTCACCACTCTAAAAGACAAAAAAAAAAAGTCTGCTGTAAAGTTCATTCAAAACCGTTCACGTCCTATGACAATTATTCTAGTTAGTGGATCTCCCTATAGTTCACAGGTACCACCACCACCCTCAATCTTCACACGCTTTTGCACCTTTTGTAAGGCCACAGAAAAATTCCGAATCAGGGATCACTGTGCGCTATAGTAATACTTCAACGCTAGACTTGATACAATTCCGACTCGTTTAACCGCATCATCTGATTTCATCTCATCGCCATCCTACTATGGTGGTTTATCATCCTTTCTTAAGAAAATTGAAATAAAACCTCAGATATTCTCTGTGTGTCCTAGTCCCAGTGTGGTCTGCAGTTGCTTTTGTATGAATAAAACGAACGCACTACAATTCCAACGTAGCATACGATACAAACGTCAGGGAACGGTTAAGAAACCGGCATCAACATCAAAAGCACTAACAACACAAATGACAAGCAAGAATATCTAGCAATGCAACACTATGCCGTCGTATTGTTTAAATTAGATAACCCAATTCTATTCTTGTTGTACCTTAAGCTGTGTACATCCTCCACGCCGGAGAGGCCAACCTTCATGCACGATAAGTGTCATTCAGAGAACCGTCCTCTGCCACCTACCATGACGATTTCAGATCTTCTCATACCGCAAACGCCACTAGGATACACAACTGAATGGATGACAAAAGAACACACAACCAAAGGAAACGTTCTGTTAGAGGACGATCTACTCGAACGTGTTGACATCAAATATTTTCGTTCCTGTATATTCTTCTTTTTTTTTCCTGGATCTTGTGGTTTCTTCATGCAATCCATGTGCATTGGCGCTACTATGGCTAAGTGGGGTGGGGATATCTTTTAGATATATTTCTGAAAGTACTTTATTCTGACATTCTGCGCATTGGATTGGTATTAATACTAAAGAGACTCCTTAGATGTTGTCTGTACTGTTCAGTGTGCTACCTTTGAACACCGACACGTGTTTATACTACATTTTACATTTAGGGCATATCAAAGCAGGCAGCCGTTATGAGAGGGCACCATAGCCGTAGATGTGAAATCCGATATCGCCTTGTGGTTGACCACGAACTACTTTATGTGGGATTGCTGCGGGATTGTGAACTTCTGTTCCAGGGTTAAGAATTTGGTTTCTATTTCTGCTACCTTTCAAAGGTGAGCACGAGGTTAGTTTTCAAAACATACCAGAGGTTTTGCTATGTTTCATTAGGTTAAATGTGAAGTGGCCGTCACTCCGATTATCTGAGATCACAACTAGAATGTGATCCATTCTGTACCTTGAAATTGCGTTGTACGACTTTGGGAACATTGTCCGCTTAGTATAATTTGCCATGCATTTTATTTTGGCAATGTCGACACAACTGAAAAATTTGTTCAAAAGTCCTCCCCGTCAGGGAAAAAGACGACTAATATTTCTTTAGCTGAAAGACACAAGCGCCTTTCTTTCAAATTGTGACAAGTCATTGAATCTAGAATTAATTCACACCTTTATATCTCAGGGGTAGAGGTTGGCCACTTTTGAGTTGTAAATCTATCACCATCCTCTGATTAATGACATGCGGGGCAAAAACTTCAGGAGGAGGAATGTAATTTCTGAATTCTCTTCAGTACAACTTGTGTAATATCTGTCCAACAGGGGGAAGTAATAGTCATTCATCTTGGGGTCTAATGACGGTGTTGCATGTGTTGTGCCTTGTTCCTCTATGGGTTTCATCTCTGTGTGTGGAGTGTGAGTAGTGCTTTTTCTTATCCTCTTGTCGAAGTACAAGAATTGAATGCCAGTTGCGGACTTGTGTTAAATTCTCGCATCCATTCAAAAATCTTCAACACATCGCCGTGGTTTTCGGTCCTTCAGAAATGTGGTTATTTCAATTTAGTATGTGGTGCAGTTCAAATGATATAGATTGAGAGGTCTTTATCACCGATAGCCGTGAGCTCAATGTCGGTGTTTCTCATTAATAACAGAAGGCAAAAAGACATCTCTTAAGAAACAAAGCACTTAAAATTATGTCCAGATTGGATGCAAGGACAAACAGCGCTGTCTCTGTTTTCGGAGTGTCACATTATATTAGGGCCTGAAATTCGTTGGGCACTTCTGAATCATTTCTAATTCAAGCATTTCCAAAGCAGTGAGAACGCAAGGGACTAATAGAATAGTAGATTTGCACAAGGACATTAAGCTTCTACAATAGTTGGCTTTCAGAGAGTGCCGCCTACGTTTCTTAATTAAAAAAAAAAAAAAACAAAAAAAAAACATTCAATTGGCAAAAGATGCTCACATTTTTATTCTAGTAGTAGTTCTCAACAGTTTAAGAACACTCATAGGTAAAAGGTGAGAGCGGGATAAAACAGTTGTGAAATCCCAGCAATAATTTAGACATGTCGGGAAATTTTCGATGGCGTCGATTTTTGTGGCTTCTCGCGGTAGATGAGTCAGTTGGCTTCAGACACTTACAAGGTGTAGTGGTGCGCTGTCAACGAAATGTTAAGTGTTTAAATGTTGTACAAATCCTTCTTTAATTCTATAATAATAAAAATAATTAGTAAACTAAAGAACTTTTCTTTTTGGGTCGTCGGTTACGTACAGGCTATTAAGTAACACTTTTGATCGTTTTGTTTTGATCCGTTTATAATACCATAACAAAATTTAGCTCACACAGCACTATGGTCAAAAGGTACCAAAGGAAAAGACCCTTCTTATAAAAGTTATATCTTGAGAAGTGCAGAAGATATCGCCAAATATCTGCTTCATTGACGATCTGGTTTAGATTAAGATAGGTAAATCGGTGCTTTTTGGCTGTGGTCTGTTTAGTACAGCGAACGTCCTGTGAATTACAACTTATAGATGGGATAGAATATGGCAAGAAATTCGTTTATCTATGTAGATGTATTCAAGTTTGAGCTTGTGTAAGTTTTGTTTGATAAGTCCATACATTTTAATGTAATTGTTTTATATAATAATTAATAACCCGTTATTTTGTTGGCATCTTTTCCTGGCACGGGCGCCTTCAGATGTGCCACCTAAAAGACATTAACCAATTTAGCTTCGTTCTTGTTTCCTACATGTGATAGACGCCGGATGACCCGAAAAGCCGTTTGCAGATGACGGTGGTCCTTTCACGATTCAAACTTCTACCTCATATGATCATGTAGAGGTTACTTGAGACAAATATGATGTCGTATCACACTTTACTTGGGGCTAAGTCGCCCTGGATAATGTTGTTTGTTGTAATTAGTTAACATCCACAAGAGCTATTTGAAAAGTTTCCCGGAGATGGAATAAAAGAACAATATTTGAATAGATGAACAAAATTTTCTTTTGTTGATTTTAAAAGATATATATATATATATATATATATATATATATATTCTTTTTACACAAACGCGCGCATAAAAAGGGATTTTGGAGTGCCCTTTAATGTCAAAGCACAGTGCGAGTGGAAGGAGAGGAAATGGATGAGAAAAGGAGCTATGGATGTACATTGGGCGGATGGGTGCGAACATACAGGGCAAAGTCTCTGATTCCTTTCAACCCGGCGAAGGCCAGGACGATGCTTGTCCCTGTTCAATCCAAGTTGACATGCAGTCTCCACACGACACCCCTGGATAGCTACTTTGACACCCGCCAAGTAATGAACCAATGCATGGAGCAACATCCTGAGAAAGGTTGGCGCAAGGCTAATAACCAGACCCGTAAAAATGAATTATTATGGCAAATTTAACAAGCCTCGTACATGGAAGGGATACACTACGACGACCACGGAAACGAAAATGGCTAAATGGTTTAAGAATTTTTACATGGAGCGTACGCTCATTATACAGAGCTCGAGCTGCACCTCAGCTAGCCGATGCCCTGTCCGAATATAAGGCTGACATAACAGCATTGCAAGAAATTAGTTGGACGGGGAGTGGTGTTATTCAAAGAAAAGTGTATGACATTTATTACAGCTGTCACGCAAAACACCATGTGCTCGGGCAGCATCAAAGAACTTGGTCCTTGCGAGTACCAGGTTTCCGCGTAAAGATATCCGCAAAGCCACCTGGTTATTACCTGATGGAGCCACTCGCAACCAACTTGACCACGTGTTGATAGATCGCCGCCGCTCCTCAAGCCTGATGACGGAACGAACGTACCGAGGTGCCAATGTCGACTCGGATCACTATCTTTTTTGGTACAGTTTTCCGAGCGCAGATTGCCTTACGGTGACGAATTGCATCAGCGGATCAGGTTCGAATCAACACGGCTGCCTTACGCAATGAGAATACCAGTAACACCTTTGGTCAAGCGTTAAAACTCGCCCTCGAATAGCTCGACGGGGGGAGAGTAAGTCCTGTGGCCAGACTGCCAGGCGTAGAAGAGAAATGGACACGCATTAAGAATACTGTCATTAGTACTGCCAACTCTATCTTAGGCAGTAGTCGTAGAGATCGGAACGACTGGTTTGATGATGAGTGCAAACTAGCGACTGAACGTAAGAATGCTGCATACCGGGCAATATACTCACATATAACCAAACTTCACGTGCCCACAGATACGTTCCCCCAAAAGTCCACCTTTTCACCTGACCAAAGGTGACATCCATACTGGTGTCATCAACCCCACGTATCCACAGATACGAGGGCCCCAAGTCCCGAACAATTTCCCGACGTCTGCAGGGCGATCGAAGGACATGACCCAGTATGGAAATTGTGTACCGATCCATTAGCTAGATAAACACAAGTGGTTGGCACAGCTGCGCCAGATATCGACAAACATCAAATCCCCGGCGATAAGTAAATTGCCGTAAAACAATCCATCGGCTAAACCTTTGATCCTACCGCAATGCACTTCGCCTAAACAAAGGCCATTGCGGAGAAACAGCAATAAACTAAAACGCTGTTCCCATAGGGCAAAGGAAAAATACAATTATCACAACCAACGATAATTACCTCGATCAGAAGATCGCCAAGAGGAATAAACCACACACCCGAATGTATACAAAAGAGATTCGACAGAAGGTGTGAAAATTCTGGCGATCCCAGGAAGATCTACGGCCACACAGGCGGGAACCTCCGCGTCTGTTTGTGTGGGTGTATCCACACATCTGGCCTGCGACGAAACGGAAAGCCGCAGGATCGAAAAAGGGTGCGATCTTCTCTGGTGGAGAGATTCTCGATTAAGAGAAAAGCGAAAAAGAAAACTGTGGGCTGAGTAGAATCATCCCCAAAAGGATTTTTTTAATTCAGTTACATTGAGAATCTCAACGAGTAAGTTAACGAGGAAGAGGCAACGGGAACGTCGCCCGTGTGTATTTTTACGACTGTAACCAAAAAAAATTAAATGGAATTAGAAAAACATGGCGTGTGAGATTCAAATTCGAAAGTAATTCGTTTTCGGTTATTTATAGTAACAATAGAAACAAAACAAGAATTAAGTGTAATTACTTAAAAACCCGATTTAATTGACTTACTATTCACTATTCAGTTTGAAGCCGGAGGAACAGCGAACTCTAAACATTAATAAAGAACTTTCAACCTAGTCAAATTGCACCTGTTACAAAAGACTGTGAAGAAAATATACATCCAAAGCTTGACTGTCCTTTCCTAATTTTTTTTTTTTATCCGGTTAAAGTGACTTGCTATGAATTTACAAATTTGTAACCATTCCTTAACAGACGACTATTTGGTACCCTTAAAAGGAAAACAATAAAGTATGAAAATAAAAACAAAAATTGCAGTGTTTCATTTTTGTGGACAGTGTTCGGCGGAGCACATTACCCAATCGACAGTTTAAAAATCGGCCTAATCCGAAACTCAATGTGGTATCATCAGCAAACGAGTGACAAGAGATAATTTATAAAGATCAGGAAGAGAGTGGGTGAGAGTACAGAACCTTGGGGAACACCTACATTAACTTGATGAGAGGCAGATTTGACACCATCAAGACCCACTTGGATTGAACAGCCAGAAAGATAGTTTTTTATCCATTGGATCGGGGAATTGTCAACTCCATATGAATGTAATTTTAATAAAAGGGCTGGATGCCAAACTCTGTCGAAGGCTTTCGAGATATCCAGTGCAACAACCTTGCTTTCTCCGAAGTAGTGGATGGAATGGCTCCACTTTTCGGTAAGGTAGGCCATCAATTCTCCTGTGGACCTGTTGCTACGAAAGCCATATTGGCGGTCATTGAGGAGGTCCAGATTCCACATATTTCGAAAGTTGACGGTTAATGAGTGATTCCATAACTTTGGAGAGAATAGAAGAGTGCTATTGGTCGATAAGAAGAGATGGATGATTTGTCGCCTTTTTTTCGGGAATTGGCTGAATGTTCGCTCACTGCCATCTATTAAGGAAACAGTATAGGACAAGTGGAAGAGTTTCCGCAGTGGTTTAGAGAGTGAAGAGGAACATCTCTTAGAGAGAATTGGGGGAATCCCATCCGGACGAACGGAATTGTTTGCGTTTTTGTAAAAATGAAAATGAAATGAAATGAAAAAGTTGTTTGCGTTTGGCTCCTTGAGTGCCCGGGCAACAGTCCGCATTCGGAAGCGAATCTGGCTCATGGTGTACTGCTTATGGTCAAGTTGAGGTGGAACTGATGTGGTATCAGGCAGCGTTGAGTTTGCTGCAAAATGTGCAGCAAGTAGATTTGCCTTTTCTATTACACTGGTGACTGGTCTGTCATCGACTATAAGCGAAGGAATGGATGAAGAGACCGAGTTTTGGATGTTCTTCACAAACGCCCAGAAGTTTCTAGTACCTGTGAGAGACTGTAGTATTTTTGTCTCACTCTCTGGTCATACAAGAACTTTGCGCGTTGAATATACGCATTGCAATCATTTCTAGCTCTCTTAAATCTTCCTTCCTCAGTATTGTTAGATTTATACAACCGGAAGTCCAATTCTTTA